>CM073773.1:102248965-102550372 GCA_037158775.1 Hetaerina titia | reverse complement strand
TCAAGACGCACCTGATAGCCCCTGCCCATTACTCTCAGTCCTCCTTAACCCCATCCCGAGTGAGAAGTGAACGCCCATTCGAGTGCGTCCCCGTGACTTACAACACACACCACCCTCCCCCAACGCTCCCAAGCACCGCCAAGTTTCAGGGATTGATACGAGGAAGGAAAGAAAGAAAGATAGAGAGAGAGAAAGGGACATTCACGCGCTTTTTTCCTTGAAGTGGTATCCTAGGAACACACGGACTCTCGTCTGATCACCTTCCCTACTCTTCCACCCCCTCTTACCCTCCCCCCACCCCCCCCCGAGACCGTGCGTATCCCTTCTTTCATCACGTCCCCGCGTAACTTCCCGCTCCCGCATCAACCAGTCCTCATATTTTTTTTTAGATATTCACCCCCAGAGACCGGGGCGGGGCGATTCGGTCCCACGCACCACCTCTCTTCTTCACCTCTTCCCCTGACCCCCATTCCGAACACGCATACGGAACCTTCACCCACCCTCAAAATCCCCCCCTCCCTTCGTCACCCACCCACCCCCGCTGCCCCCTCGTACGCCCCTCGCAGGCACCCCGAGAGGAGAGTGAGAGGGCGCTCCCCACCCAGGAACCCTAAAACTCCATCTCCGAACACTAACACACACATATACACAGGCCTCCCGTGAAGGGAAGATAATATAGCCCCACCAGAAGAATAGAAACAAAGGGGTGTCGCCAGGACCATCCCGAACTCCCACACCCAAATCCCACCCTGCGATGGGGTCCTGGGACGTGGGATGGTCGCTGGGGTGAAGCGTCCGGGGAACGGGGGACCCAGGTGCGCCAGCCACCCCAACCCGTGGGGACCAACTCCCGCGGGAGCGCGACACACTTCGCCCATGGCGGGCTGAGGGGCGGCAGAAGAGAGTGAACAGGGCAGGGGGGAGCGTGGTGGTTTGTGGTTCCCGTGAGTGTGCTTGTGCCCAAACCTCTCCCTCGTGTGGGACCCCGTCGTCAAAAATCAACATCCCATCCCTTCGCCGGCGTCGTCTCCATCGCCAGCTTCGTCTTTATCTTCTTCGGCCATGGTGTCCTGAGTCCCTTCCCTTGTCTTCCGTCGAGGGCGCATCCGGCGGCCGAGGGGGAATAAAGAAAGGGACGCGGGCAAAAGGACAAGGATCGGGAGGGTAGCCGTGAAGGAGGAAGAGTGAGGAGAGGGGAGGAGGTGGGAGGGAAAGGGAGGACCGGCGTCAGGAGGAAGAGGAGGTGCTCAAGGTGTCAGGTAGGTGATCGTCGAGATTATCCATCGTTCGGATTATTAGAAGTTGTGTGGAATCCGAAGATAACGCGAGGATGTCACATAAATTTAATGTACACAATTTTCTTTCACGAAATGACGGAATGAATCCGTGGGATTATTCCGTGTGCTGTGTCGGAAACGTGCATCGGATGGTCGCGTGCGTCTTGCTGTTGAAATCATGAGTGCTCCCGGCCCTGGTGCACTGTCGTTGCGGACAGTCACCAGATCTCTTTTCAAGACGCATGTGTGTTATTCCCTTTCGTCTGCTCCACGCGCGCGTCATCACGCAAAGTGTCGCCCTCGACTAATGAACTCAAGATCCCAGTTTTGAATCCGGGTGGGGATCCCGAACAAGGGTGACAGTAACTGAGTCACGTTCAATCGAAGAAATATTCAAAAAACGACAATTGGAAAGGGGAAAGTCACTGGCTTCATCGACTCGCACGCGTGATTTGAAATTGGTCGAGATGCCTAGAACAGGGTGAGCTGACCTATCCAGGCAACTCCCGGATTGTTGACTGTGGTCACGCGTGATATTTCTCTCATCCCTGTGCGTTCGTCCGGTGCGTTATTAGTTTCGCAGTCCCCCTAATCCCTGAAACCCTTAAATTCCCGTCTCCTCCTCCACCCACCCCCGCCAGCTGCTAGAGCAAAATGCACGGGAGCTCTTTCTTCCGTCGCCCGGGTCTCCGTACCCTTTCATCATTCTCCCTCCGCCATGATCCCCCTCCTCCCCTGAAACTGCACACGCATAAGAGATCAACGCGCGACTCCGCCAATCGCCCCTCCCTTCAGACACTCTCGACCTTGTTTTCTTTTAATCTTTAATCATCGGGATCGAACTGTTCCCTTTGGTTCTCACGCAAAGAAAACACACCCGCCGTTTCTCTTTTGTTCTCACATCTACAGAGAATTGGATGGAAGGATTAAATCGAAGGAAGTAGTTTCACAGCTCTCAGTTGAAATTACCCAAACAAAACCTTCAATCCCGTGGTCGGTTGGACTGGTGGGAGTGGCGCCAACCATATGAGTGAAATTCAAAATGTTCAGGATGGAGGAGCCTAATATTATATTTTCTTTCGCCCGTCCGCATTTTTCAAAGAGGTTCTAATTTCCAAGATAAAAAGAACAGCTAAAGTTCGGCTGGGAGTGCACAAGAGCATACTCGTACAACGATTCAAAACGTGGGCCATCGGTGTGGTGTGCGAACACTCTGACGACTGGGCCACGCCTCTAAACCAAATGTTGTCAAATAGAATTGTGTTGAAAGAAAAATATTCAGGTAATTGATAAAAATATTTTATATAATATTCAAATCATTCATCTCCACCATGCTAAGATACTCATGATCCCCCCTGAGAACTCTAGAGTGAATAGGTGTCACGACATGACGTCCGGGCTTTCAAAGAACAATATTAAGAAAGGTGCTATGAAAATTCTTGAACGTAAAACTCATTGAGTAAACCACTTCCTGAAATTGAATTTTTGAGATGGCAGTTTACACAATTTCTCAAAGACTCAAACGAAAATAAACTCTGGAACATGTCAACATCATGAGGTAGTATTTCTAGTTTACTCCTTTCGGTCGAACTTATTTTTCGGATGCCCTGTCTCTTCGTCGCAACTAAGGTCCCTACGAAAGTCATCATATGCTATTGAGTATGTCAGATATTTAATATGCAGCGTTAGAAAAACTATTTTGTCATATATTTATAGGAGATAACAATAATAAAACATTGCAGACATAATTTTTTATGACGACCTCTATATTATGGATCTTACTCTTTCTCAAAAGCTAGCATTGACTCATTGATCAGCATGTATTGATTACAACGTATTCTGTTGTTGTAAGAAATATGCACACTTCAAATTCGTCATGATTTTTTGAAAGGCTGAACGCAGTATGTTTTGACGGTATCACAACCAAATGCCACAGTGACCAGAATAATTTTACCAGGATATTAGATTATGCAATAATCCAAATGTAGAAGCACCGTTTTGAAGCCCTATTTTTTCTACTCGCATACTGTAATTTTTTTAAGACGGGGAATCATTGGCCCTGGACTAATATGCACGTCCGTATACGGACGTGCATATTAGAGATGCCTAGAACAGGCATCTCTAAACTGCTACCCTAACGTTGTGCATCGACTCGAATCGACTTCTCTCCACGATTGGATGGACTACCCTCGACTATGTCCGCGCGGTGCCCTTTGCCTTTCTCCGGAGGGAGAGCAAAAGTACTATATGTATATTCTTATATGTACGACATATATTTATTTTTTAAATTTAAAAATTCCATCAGCCTTATCACTTCGACTTCTCTCCATATTATTCCTCTTCCAAGGGGAGAAATCTCTGCTTCGTGAAATTAGGCATCCCCCCTCCCCCGTCGCCCTCGATGACGCGGCGGCGCCCCTGAACCCTCCCTCCCATCTCGGGCAAGATTCGGGGGAGGTGAAGGATGAGAGAGTGGAGATAGGAAGGGCAGGGGTCGCAGGGAAAGGACAAAGAGGCATGTTGCGGTAGGAGGGGGAGGTAAGGAAGAATCACCGACTGTTTCCCGTTCCTCCTCCTTTGGACAGCGCGAGAGGGCAAAGAAAAGGAAGAGGGACAGCAGAGGATAAAAAATAACAAACAAGTGAACCCAAGGCTCCGCCCACCGTCTTGAGGGCCTCCGATATTTTTTTTCACACGCGAACGTAAGGCACGCTCCAAGGACAAACTCAAGGGTAGGTGATCGCAATGCATCCCATTTTTGGCTACTGCTTTGAAAGACGAACTGGATCAGTTGGCGAGCCATCTCCAATCTTACATGATCGTACATACAACATTGATGTAGCATCTGGCTACGGTGATGACAAAGTGATGTAGAGAACGCCCCTGGCCGATATTGATAGAAATCATCCGTACTCCCAAGCCAAATATGTATTTAAAGTAATGCACAAGTAAAAGAACGCGGTGGTAATCTTCAAATTGGAGCTTTGAAGTGTGATTGAAAGAAGCAAACACTCAGATTAAGGGGTATACGCCTAAGTAGGACAGAGAGTTCACCAGTTTGCAGTTAATTCCTGCCTTCCTTAGCCACAGATCTATCCGAGTTAATGTATCCTTCACTTGTACTGCAAATGCCTATAATATGGAATAGCTCTTAACATTAGCAATAACAAATTCCGAGGATATTTTCAAACCAAATAAGGAAAGACTTTAATTTTATTAGATATTAAGAATCTGGAAATGTACAGGCGTAGTGGCAGTCTGTCTGTAGAACGTTAGGCTACCCATGAGAAGTGCTCGCAAAAATTCGGGTCATGTTTCTATCCATCCTCGGCAGCTTCTTCCAAATTAGGTAATTTTTTTCCGGGAACTAGGTCTTCCTGGGAAACCACGCACTTGAAGGAAACTCAGCAAGCTCTGGACCTACTCACATGCCAGCCGTCGGGTGGTTTATTGTGTTTGATTATAGGTCATCATACCCTCAGCCATACGTGAAAATTACATATGTCGATACTCTTCTATCCACTACCTTACATCTTGGGTACAATTTTCCGCAAAATAATACATAAAATCTTAGCATCCAAGTCAAAACGACGTAGGAGACATGTGCGTTCCTAATTTGAAATTAAATCTGTCCAATAACCCAAGAGGTTGATGTCAAATGCGGTTACTAATCCTTACGGCGTTCACACACACAGCACGAACTAAATTAAGGCTTTTTTCTCTCTCTTTATGTCTCTCTCTCTCACACACACACACTCATCCTTAAGCATTTGAAATACACTCCACTGAGAGAATTAAGGGGCGAATTCAAACTTCGAGTGAAAAAGGCTTCCTTGCCTGCGGCTTCGCCAAAGGAGGTACAAACCTACACACTTTTCTCATTTTTCTATCACGTCGCCTTTAATACGTCTCTTTTTTTCCATCGGGTCACATCCTCTCCCCTTCACTCTCTCTCTCTCTCTCTTATTTCATTTCACTCCTTTCTTCTTGCATTTTCGTCAACGTTTCCTCACCCCGGAGGCGATTTCCGGGGAAACGGTGTGTGTTTGTGAGCCAGAGAGAGGTAGGGAGAAAGGGAGGGAGGGAGAGAGGGGGGAGGAGAGGGAGAGAAGAGGTGGTTAGCCACCTCACGTTAGTCGTCGCTGACACTTCGTCGACCGGAGGGGAGAGGAGGGAATGTGGTGGGGGCGTGGCGCAAGGGCGGAGGGGGAGGGGGGAGGTGGATGAAGGGGATCCATGGGTGAGAGGGGTAAGGATACCTCTCCTTTCTTTCTGCTCCAAACTCTCCCCTACATCTCCCTCTCCCCTCCTCTTCATCCCCCTTCCTCTCTCTCTCCCTCCCTGGGTCCCTAAATTATTATTTTTCGCGTTCCCATTTTCCCTTCCCCAACCCTCGGCACGTTCGGGAGGGTGTGACGGTTTTCAGGTGTATCCTGGGGGAGGTGGACATAGAAAAGGGGAGAGCAGAGTGAGGGCTGGGGAGGGGTACCGTGGTGCGGAGGCGTGCCAGGGGTGGCGAGCAGAGTACGGGAAACGAGAAGACCGGTCTCCTAGCGTAACAAAGCAGTCGCTTCCGGGGATTGGGTAATTTTCGAATGTCACACCTCTCTGCTCAGAGACACGGGGCGGGGAGGAGGAAGGGCTATGGGAGGGAGGGCGGAAGGGGATTGGGATGTGGAGGGCAGAGTATTCTGGTAGTTTGGTGGTGGACACGTTTTGTTATCGGTAATATAGGTTTTTGAAGTCCCCTGACTAAGGTCATTCCGCATCGTGGATTCCAATACTCACGCAACCATCGCGTGGCCCAGCAGCATTTCTGTTCGAGGTCGCGACTAGAAACCGCGACCTTCGGCTTAGTCGGAGAGTTCGTTGACATGGTTTGACTTCGGGAGCGCGACCTGTTTCGGGAAAGAATGGAGGTCAGGAGTTTCTCGTAATGGTGGAAGTACTCATTCGATTTGTATTTGCTCCCACGCCAGACACTATTAAATAACGTAATCGGAAAGCACTATTACCAATACCTCATCACAACATCATTGTACGATCGGAGACAAAAGCTGACTCCATGGATAACCCACATACCTACTTGGTATACCTACAGAAATTAAACTCTTTATCCTATTCACGCATTTCTATTTTATGTTTAGTGACTCTTACTGCCGATAAACCTTTAATGTAAATGCATCAACTCAAATTCTATCATTCGATACCATTTTCCGTATCGCGATTAGACACCTCACCTTTGATCCTGTCAAAAGTAGTGTACGAATTTAAGTTGCAAAATAAATTGTAATAACCTCTAATTCCGGGTGTTTCTTTACCCCATGCCACAAAATATTATGGCAGTTCGGATATTTTTGTGTAGATGTAAATTACCGAAAATATAATATTAGGTGCCATAACTAACCCCGGCACGCTGCTGAAACCAAGTTCCCTGGGAGAGAACCTACCGCCTTTCACTGAGTCGTGATTAAAATTCACTCGAAGATTTCTGGGTCAATCAAGTAAAATTTCATTACCTTTTCTTCAGTTCCCGCGGAATCCATTTTCCAGTATCGTATGGATAACGATTTTGGGGCGTTCCGAAATCAAGGTCATCCGCGCCTCAAGTAAGGTCAGGGAGCAACGAGATCGTAGGACGTTTCAGCGGGGGAGAGGTAGAAATAGGGAGGGGCTCTCAGTTTATTACTACAATTGCTGTGCCCCAAATATCAAACAAGTAGATACCCCTGAGATCTCCGCTGTTAGGTCTGATAAGTCCATTGAATTTAACGAAAAGATTTCTACATTCAACTACTGTTTTATGCACCAAAGGGGTTCACGAAGCTACGTCCTTACGTAGTGAAAACGGGGCAACGCTCAACTCGCTTGCATATCAGATCTTACTATGGCTTAGGACTTACACTTTAATTCAATAACTATTTCCAGTGCTACGATCAGATAATAATATAATTTATTGCATCTTGGTGCAATAGAGTGGGAGTTGTGCTGAGTTTGTGTTCCATTGAATGTGTCTATTTAAGAATGGCTGTCATTTAACTTATCGCAGAATTAATACTCGTCTTAGGAAAATTCTTGAATTCAGAATTTTGCTGTAATTATTGAAGTACACCTCATGGGGTAAACTAACCGTAGGTGATAGAACAGTTTTCACACAAATTCTTCAAGCTTTGCTTGCAGCATTCTGGGTGGTTTGGCAAATGTTGTGCTATTGCCCCATAACTATACTGTAAAACATTTCTGGTAGTTTGGTTGAGGCCAGCATGTGATGGTACATCAGCTCAATATTGCACGTTTTTCTCGGCGTTGCAAAACAATTGCGTAGTCATTCAGATAGCCTTAATGTAAATCATGTAGTTTCATTTCCGGATGTAGCCGAAGCTGGTTTGGTCTAGCGTGCTATTTTCACTTTCCAATGAAACCATTTGCCATATTGGATATTGTTTGACAGTGTCGAGACTATTCTGGATCAACCAGCATCCAGTGAAAACTTTTGATAAGTTTTTGGAACGTTAAAATCGTTGGAATTTTGCCGTGACGCCGTCTATTGATGAATACCCGCGAACTGGGTTAATATATGCTACTTTGACGTCTGACACGTTGAGGAAACATTCAGGTCCGTCACAAAAAACTAGTAACAGTCCTTTGAGGTCACCACAAACCTCTTTGTCGTCAGAATCAACAGCTTAGAGTTTAGATTGCGACATTCAAGGAGTATGATAAGATCCTCCCAAACAACGTTCTGTTAGCTACCTGAATAGAAATAGGACGAGGGAGAGTAATCTGCATTTCCACGACGTCTTAATGGTAATTCATGGGTTTTGGTCGCTTTGCCAATGAACTTGAATGACAACTCCAATCTTCTAGCATTAGGTCATGCCAATTGGGTGTTAGATGTTCTAAACAAATGAGGTAAATCCATTTGAAAAAACATACATTGGCTGAAAATAATACCACCAGCGACAATAAGATTCATCTTTCGGAATACCAGTCTAGATTGAAAACACTATAAGCATAACAAGCAGAATGTTTAAGGGTTAAAAATGAAACTTCATAAATTGAGTAGTGATTTTGAGTAATGATTGAGTGATTTAATTTCATTTCTGTGGCACGACGTTTCAGGTACTACTAATCAGAATCATCAAGTAAACATGCAAAATACAAATTAACGTATCTGATGATGCGCTAAAGAGAGAAACCGGTTCTATAACGGAAATATGGCTCGTGGAATTTAACTTCAACTTTTTGCGATTTGCAGTGATTGCACCGAATAACTCCTGGCAAAGTTTATTTTAATGGAATATTTCTTAATATTAATAATATTTCGTAAACCGTGGATTCCTTACTTATTTTGAAGGGCATCTGAGCGTTTATTAATGCATACTGAAATGTATATTTTCTATCTTCTTTGGCATAAATAATATGAGCTCCCGATTACTGTCACCTACGACAAGTCTCACGCTCTAATTAAATGAGAAATACGTAAGACAGATCTAATTACTGGAGAATTTCCATTGCTCAATAAATTATCGTTAACCACTGGCAAAGTATCAGCGACATGGCTGGGGAATACCCTTTTGGGGTCGGAAGGAATAGTGGGAAGGGCGAGTCCAGGCGCAACAGACGAGGGCGACCCTGTCTCTCTCTCCTCGCTGGCGCCCCGCATTCGTTCCCCGCGGAGATCGCGGTGTGGCGGGTGGGACAGGGGCGAGTCGGGCGTGGCGTGAGGAGGGTCAAGGGCTCCCGCGCCCCCGGCATGCGTGGGGACGCGCACGGGGTCGGGGGTCCGCGGAGGAGGGCCGACAGACCCCTCGGCCGTTAGGCGTGCGGGGCCACAGGGGTGAGATGATGATGCTGCGGCGTGGGGACCGGATGCTGAGAGGGGGAAGGTGGGGGGGGGAGGGTAGGGTCCAGGGAAGGGAAGGGAGAGGGGTTGGAGGTCACCCGACTGGGGACTTGAGGGGAGGGGATAGGGGGGTGGGGGGCCGAGGGTGGGGGCGCAGCGACGGAGGGGGATTTTTACTGGGTCGGGGTCGCTCCCATTTGCTTAAACGCGGGGGCGTACGGAGGGGTTACACGGGGGATGGAAGACAAGGAACCCTTGCACGAACGGGAGCCACGCTTGTCTGCTACATTGAAATTTCGGAGCCAACACGAGGATATTGCTAATTATCCGAATCGGTGAAATGGACTGATTTCCCTCTCGGTCCGTTTCTGATGAGCGAAAAGAGATATACGGTATACGATATTTAGTACCGCGCCTCACTGAGGATTTCAGAGTGCAAGTCTTCACGCGTGATCTGCTACTATAATGATTCACGAGCCCTCAATTCTAGCCATTCGCACAATAGATTTGGAAATTTTTGTCCGAGGACTAGGCAATATAAAAATATAGTGCTCACCCTCAACTGTAATTGTAAGTAATCAATCTGAGTGTTTTTTTGACTGTAGGATCTCCAATTACATTTTAACTCTTCCGTGTCGTGCTGAGCATAACATCACAATCTTTATCATCTTTGCTGTTCTCTACTGCGAACCCGTAAAGTCTTCATATTCACACTTATCTCTTAGCTTCTCCTTACCCTACAGAACTCATTAAAATCTCGGGAATCTTCCAGTAAATTTCACGTGAGACTAAGCCCTTACATTTTAATATGCTCTTTAGCATAGAAATTAATTTATGCCCCTTTGATTAGTTTTTAAATAATGTTTCAAATTTATTGAAGATAAGAGGTTAGAAAAAATCTAATTTTAATAGACCATTGGAATTCATAGTTCGTAAAATGAGCAGTTTTCACTTGAGAGCGTGTTCGTGATTGTATTATTCCCAGCTTAGTTCTCATCAACTAATGAACTTGAATGATTCATAGGAATCAATGATACATCAGCATATTGAGCCACTACAAAAATAAGTTTGATTGACTACTTATAGTTTCCGGGGCCCACCAATTTAGCCTCGGATGTTATGATTTAAATGGAAATCATGCATGTTACATGATGAAGGATAGATGTTTTAATTGGATACCCGGAAAAGCGTAATCATAGAAATAACTTTTGATATTTTTGGGTGAATATATTTTGTAGAATATAAAAATTAATATTTTCATTAGCGATTCTCCAACTGTTATTATGAAATCTCATTATTTCCCTTCAAATACTCTTAATCAGAATAAGATCGACACGCTGCAGCCGGTACTTGTGCTAGCGATGTATTTGTTAGTGTAGTTGACTATACTTAGCCTATACGAAAAGGATCTTTGGAGTTAAGGTCATGTTTATATTTTGAATTACTTAAAGCGAATAGCAGGCAATACTCAACATACATACAATCACTTTGTTTTTCCGCAATCTTTAATTAATTTTATTCTCAAAATGCAGTGAGGTACTTGCTGTTAATGCACTCGGGAGGCTACGGGAAGTAATGAAGTTTTCTCGGTTGACTCCCTTGTGTCAATTGTAAAATTTAATTATTTCCTTCTTCAATGTTAAATAACAGACAGACATACTATATTTCCTTCTTGCGCAATCTGGACCTTTGAGGAAACGAATCATCCCATGGGATATTCACTCTGCATTGGTTAGTGATTTAGTGGGATTAGATTATAATTATATTGTTTTTACTTCAAAAAGGTTTGTTCAGAACAGCAGGAGTTACAAGCAGAACTGAAGACAGCTGATGAATATCATAAGCAATACCTAAAAAGTGACAGAATCAATATATTGAATACACTTTGTCCAAGGGAGGTCAAGTATATGTAGTTCTAAAGATGGCGAACAAGTCCACAGAGTTGAAATGTGGGCTGAAATGAAATACCTCACTTGGTGAGAATCCTGAGAAGAATTCAAGCCGGAATTGCACCGGGAGAGTAGACTGAAACTCATCATTATTAGTTTACAAAACAAAAACAAAGTAAAAGAAAGTGTACCGAAGTGCATGCTCAATGGCCATCAATCCTAATTGCAGCTTAGCATTTTTTTAACCCATAACAAGTCCACGTGTTTCTTTTCTTTGACGCCCCTCCTCGCTTTTTCCATATATCTCTACCGGGCTCTCTCTCAGCACTGTTTCCCATTACCTTTTCCCCAGACGATTCTTTCTATCTTCGAGCAATCCTGCCTCAAACCCTGCCCAACAAGGTGGTTATACTATGCATTCTCCATTTCTCCATGCCTTCTCGGAGTTTTCATCAGATTCCCATTTTCTCCTATGCTCGTAAAATCTCTTCCTAGGTCATTAGAATCGCCTATTTGATAAATCCACTTAGTTCGCAAATAAACTATTTGTAACTAGATATTTATGAAGACACCGTGTTGTAGTTTCTTCAGGAAGAAAATTTGAAATGTCATTTAGAAAGGATGCAATGGCGGAGACGTTTCCCTACACATTATGGGTGAATTTCAAAGGATGAAATCTGTGGTAATAAAAGAGTTTGAAATACGGTGGTTCCGAGAGCGGGTGAACTAGGCAATTCTTATGCTCGATCTGTGCATAACCGCAGGTCCTCCAGATAACACAGTACGCGCACGGGGGTTGATTTGACTTGAACGAGGAGTACGGGAGCGCGACAAGCTGTTATTTACGAGGTGAAATAATACAGTGTGGGTAGGGAGTGGATACCATGCAACCATAGTCGCTCCCGTGTTTTTCGGCGTGTCTGGGAAAAGGAGAGGTTGGTTTCCGTTGTGGCCAATGAAGTTACCTTCCCTCGGTCCCTATCTTCTCCCCCTCTCGTTCCCCCGCAATATGCTGGTGATCTCGCTCACTTGTGAGCAAAGCATGTGTGTTCCCGGCAATCGATTGAGACCTAGGTGGAGGTGTGGCGAAGGCGAGTGTGTGTGTGTGTGTTTACTTGCGTACGAGTAATTTAAAAACGAGAAAACCATTCGGTCGGATCCGTGGCTCCTCCGCTTTGATTGTTTTCGTAAATGATCCACTGGAGGCTACACTTGCTCTGGTTTCTCGTAATCCGAGAACATGTTGTTTGTGTTACCTCCCACCGTTGCTCTGAATCGTGACGTGTACCTCACCTAAGCACACTTTATCCTTTAGGTTACCGCAAGGAGTGTACTGCAGGGGGTGTAAGCATGACGTCCACGCAGAGGAAAGGGAAGATTTATGTAAATGTGAGACATAAAATTATAGATAGCAAAGATAATATGTAATAATTATAGGAAACATAACACTAAACAAACACACACATGCATATATATGTACGTATCCATGTGTTTTTGTGAGTGTATAAATATATTGTTATAAAAAAAGTAATCTACCGGTTAAGGTAGGTTTTTGGGTGAACACGACTTCCAAATAAATATTTTATGACTCCTAAAAAAACCCAATCCAGCAACCTACTCTACATCAGGTCCCCCTTCATCTCTGTGTACTTCTTGCCTCCCTTCATCCCGTTCAACATCCCCATCCTGTTCCTACCCTTTCCTCGTTTGCCTAACATTCTCCCCTCTATTACCCTCTTTAACATCCCACTACCGCTCAATACGCCTTTCATCCATTTTTCCTGCCTGCATAGGATTTCTCTCAACAAACCCCTCTCCTCACCCACCATTTCTAGTACTTCCTCATTTGTTTTCCTTTCGGTCCATTTCACCTTCAGTGACCGCGTTTCCGCGCTGTACAGCTACGCTCCATAAGAAAGTTTGACGTCTTTTCTTAACATCCTAACTCAACATCCCTGCCATCAACTCCCTACTCCTTGTGAAAGCTTCTTTGCCTTGCGAAATTATACTCCTTACGACCCTACTACTTTGACCACGTTGGTCCAAAATACTTTCGAGATACGCAAACTGTTCTACCTACTCTATTTCCCCCCTCCTATTTTAATGCTTAGGTGAACTTTTCCTTTCTGAAAAATCGCATAAACTTTTTTTTACATTGATTCTCATCCCATATCCGTCGGACTGAATTTCCAATTCATTCTACAATGCGTGCAACCCCTTGGCTGACTATCATACTAGACCTTGGTCATCTAATTTCCTTCCGACTTTCATTTCTACCTCCAGTTCTTCCCATGCCTCTTTAATCATTTCCTCAACATATACGTTAAACAGCACCGGTGATAATGGGGATCCCTGCCTTACACTGCCCATCCGGACTCTCCGTTTCCCACTCCCATCTGAGCAGTCTGAAACATGTAAAGGTGCAGATTAGCCTCCTGTCCCTCCAATATATTTCTATATTCTGCAAAACACTCCCAATTTTTTTGGTTTTTCCCAATTCACTCTATCGAACACTTTTTCGAAATACGCCCCGATTGTATTCTATATTCCTCTCGATTAGTGATCTCATTACTGCAATGGCATCACGCGTACCTCTCCCCTTCCTAAACCCAAACTGATCATCCCCTAAGTAATCATTTGCCGTTCTCTCCATCCCCTTGTTGATAACCTTGAGTACCACTTTGGCTGCGTGGGAAGTCAAGCTTGTTGTTCTACAGTCCTCACATGATGAAGCCTTCACTGTTTTCGGAATAGGAACTAACACTGAACTCTAAAAAGTCTCCTGGTCAGAACTCTTCTTCATAGATGCTACAAACTAGTCCATAAAAATTCTTCCTCCATAATTTTCCTAAACCTTTAAGTAGTTTTGCGGCAATGTTGTCTACCCCCATGGCCTAATTTGATTTAATTTCCCATAGTGTCATTTCCAACTTATCACTTATCGTCGAGTATCTCTGGACCAAAGTTTTCTTCCTCTGCGTCTTGTTACTTTTTTATGTCTAACCTTGTTGGCCCCAGTTTTTTACCATATAGCGCTTCTATATATTCCTTCCATCTCTCAGGAATTTGCTTTGTGTTAATTAATATCATGACCCACTTATCTCTAACTATTGGCACATATATTTCTTTCTTACTTCCAGATGGTGATTTAACCTTGCTGTTTAGGACACCAATTTCACCATTCCTCTACAAACATTCCATATTATCGCACTACGTCTTATTTGTGGCCAGTCCCAATTAATTATTGAACTCTTTGTACTTACTTTTGCCTAACTCTGTGTTTATATTCTTTTATTTTCTTCTCACACCCATCTTTGTAATCATCTCCTCCATGATCCATGTTTTCCTGGTTCTTTTCCCAATTACCGTTCTTATTTTTTTATTTGCGGCTTTCGATCTCCTTTATTTGATGCATTCTCATTTTTCTTCATTAGTACTCGGCTCTTTACCCTCATCCGTGATTTTCTCCACAGCCTGCTGATATTCCTTTCTTGTCAATCCAGTTGATGCTTCTAAATTCCATTTCCTGACCCGCCTCCCATGCCTTATTTTTTGAAACGGACTGTACACTTAATAAAAATCAAATTATGGTCAGAATCCGCATTCACTCCCGGGAAGCTGTGCGAATTGATCACACTGTTACTAAGCTTGTGTCTAACCAGAATATAATCTAACTGATACCTTTCTGAGTCACCTGGCATTTTCCATGTGTACCTACACCTTTTGCCGATGACTAACCCGTCTCCTACAGAACTGAATTGCTTTCTCCCCGCGTTCATTCCTCATGCCTAAACCGTAGTCTCCCACCTCATTATCACCTCTTCCTTCGCCTACCATCGCATTCCAATACCCCATCACTATAAATGTTTTCCGGCAAGAACACACGCGATTATATCCTCTCATACATCCTCATCTCACATATCCTCATCTCATCGTACATTCTATTTACTTCTTCCTCCTTATGGTTGCTCGGTGGCATGTATATCTGAACAATGACCAAGTTCACCGGTCCTGCTTTTATCTCTACTATTAATATTCTATCCGGTGATTGTTCTATGTTGACTACGCTTCTTCCTACCTCTTTAAAAGAGGTAGGAAGAAGCCAAGAAAGACTTTTACAATATTATGGTAACCCCTCGTTGGCTCTCATTCCCATCGTTGTATAGTACTCTATAACTGTCACTCTAGTAATTTCCGCTATCCTTCCATGTCACCTCGCATAGATCTAAGATATCTGTATTACCTTTTTCCATCTCTCGCTGAATATCCTCTAATTTACCTGTTCTTAACATTTTCCAAACATTTCAAGTGCCAATTCTAACGTATTTTGTCTTCTTGTTCTGCATCTTCTGTCCTGCTGCTGCCGGTTTCCCTTTTCAAGGCATAGGTGAGATGACGAACGTAGAATCCTTGCCTCTCCGGCTGCCGGATAGGACACATGACCGATTGGGCCAAGTGCAAAAGTTGTCAGGAATCAATTTCTCTATATTGTCCATCATGATATTCTTGGGATTGATAATTGAGGTGGTTTCCCGTTGTCTTCCTTGATAGTGTTTCCAAAGTGACACCATCACTAAATGGCCGCCCCACTGGGGCCGGACTCCTTTGTAGCCGCCTCACTGAGGAACAGACGCTGCGTGGATTATCTTTCGTCTGGCTCCTAACCTTCGACCTATCTGGCATAGGTGACCCAACCAGGAGCAATTATTATTACTCCCACCTTGAACTCTAGCTCTAGCTATTAGCTCTAGGGGTCATCGGAATGCACAGGGCCTTCCACTACGTCAAGGTTGTAGTCCATGGGAGGGGCTGCATACACACATTTACCTGTGTAATTACAAATACACATACATATGTGTATGTGTGTATTTTTCAGCTGCGGCCAATGGGATTACCTTTCTTCTCCCATAAAAATAATAAATTAATATATGTAGACATACATATATATGTATATTTATTTATATATATAAATTAACTTGGACGGCAAGAAACAATATAAGTGCACATAAAAAGAACACTCGCACGTTATATCTTAATAATTTCGATGGAAGTTAGCTCCGTCTTCCTCAGAAGAAGCAATGATACTCAATGATAATTCTCAGTGATAGTCCTCACTACTACTATCGTTTCTTCTGAGGAAGACGGAGCTATCTTCCGCCGAAATTATTAAGAAATAACGTGCGAGTGTTCTTTTTATGTGTACTTATAATGTTTCTTGTTGCCAATTTTTTTTACTCAACACTCCCGTGTTACTTCTACGAAATGATCATATATATATATATATATATATATATATATATATATATATATATATATATATATATATATATATATATATATATATATATATATATATATATATATATATATATATATATATATATATATATATATATATATATATATATATATATAGTGTGTGTATATACACACTTTTACATATATAGAGTGTATATCGTGTATATCCAGTATAAGATATATATATACATATATATGTTATATATATATTTTGTTGTGTCTGTGATCAGTCTTCTTCTCTTTTTCCTCAAGATCTTACCCGAGAATGTGATTCGACGTAGTGAAGTTGTTCGATACCCCAAACAAAATCAATTGTCTGCCATATTTGTAGTAATTTTATTCTACTGTTAAGCTTTCAGGAGTTTCCTAGTTTTTAACTAATTTTTGATTCTATTTAATGTTTCATAGCAAACTCAAAAGTCCGGCTGCTGACAAACATTTAAAGTCCAGATTTTGAGCCGAATGATATTTCTGGAAACCCTTATCTAAAATCTACCGTAATAGCATCATATGACTGTCACTGAGAAATGGATAACCTCCTATACATAATAATAGAAGTCGTACAAGTTGTTGGGGATAATGCAAGGACAGTTCAATCTTCAATATTCAAAATCATCCTTTGAGTTGAAAATTGTGGCGATCGCTTAATAAACAACCACTTTGCTACACCACCAAATTTATCGTCAAAATTTACAGATGTTTATTAGAGCAGTTAGATTTGTTTTGACCTTTTTTACTTCCATTTAAAGCTTAATCGTTGCTGGTGCTGCTATAACCTGTGATTTCTTCCCCACATATTTCTGGAATAAACACATTTCTCTCATTCTTACGGGTTCCACGCAATACGGATCGACCGGTCCGTAAATATTTGAAGTATCTATTAAAATCTCGTGGCTCTTGACAAATCGGTTATCGGTCACAGCATCATCTTTAACGGTTGTACATTCACGGAAGTCTTCCATCTGGAATCAAATGTCTCGCGTGGCACTTGGCGTACCTCCGATTGAGAAACCTCTGCAACGTTGGCGTTGCATTAGCTTGCCGACCGAAGCTATTGAGTTCTAGCCATTTGTTCCAAAGAGCGCGCGTTTTAATGAGTTAGTTATGCACATCATAGTCGACCATACGGGCTTCACCGTGAACCTCCACCCCTTCGAGATATACAACAAAGATGTCCTCCAGCCCCGCTCACTCGGACCCCCACGCAAAAATCCACCGTTCTGGCTCACCCTTCTCCACTCCCTTCATCCCGCCACCCCTGATACAAGAACTCTTCCGCAGCCATAAGCCCTGCCAGCGAAATCCGTCCGTCAATTTTTTTTCATTTATTCCCCGCCGACAATTGAGCATCGGAGAGCGGTCTCGAACCGCCTGTGGTGGAGGAACGCTGCTACCTCCCACACAGCCTTCCCCACGCCACCCTCATCTGATCCAGCCACCCTCTCTCCCCTCTCCGGCTCGTCTCTTCACCCAACGGCACACCCCCTTTCCCCACTTCCACCCATCCAATGGAATGCCACCTCCTCTCATCTTCCCGCCCCGCTCATGCACCAGAGTACCATTCCTGCTTCACCTTCAACGGACAATCGGACGCTCCGGTAGATGCGGGGGTAAGCCCCCCTCCTTGCCCACAATCCCTCCCTCGCGTGGTTTTCGTGCCCTCGATCACAACCTTTGACCTCTTCAGATCGCCACCTTGCCTCATATCCACAGCTTTGACCCCTTTTATCCATCTCTTGGGGAGAGGAGGGCATCAGGGAGAGGAGGCGTAATACACCGGGTCAATCGAAAGCCATAAAGCTTTATGTTTCCGGGTGACGCCGGGCTTTGTTTTAATTTCCCCCAATATAACGTGCAATTCGATAACATTGCGACAATTTAAAATTTACTCCTTTTCCACGGCGGCCTTTACGCCGACAGCTAATTGGTATTCATCAATAGCTCTCAAGAAGTCCATCATATGATTAACATTTCCAGATTATAATAATATTGGAATTGATAATCCTGGCAGTAAGATCATTTCTACTTTATTTAAACTTTCCTGTTAATTCTTTGTAAACTGGGCCTCCACTTAGGAACCAGAGTATTTACTCCATGTGCCATGCGTGGATGGAACTAAAAACGGAAGTCCTATTAATATAAGCTGTTTTGTTAGCACTCAGTATCAGGAAATTACGTTGGAAACTGGTCATTGATATAAGGCTCATCACATATGGGTGCATGAGTTCCACCTCATATTCATGCTACCAGTCAAGTAAGAGGAGAAACTGCTAAATGTACAAATTCTATTAAAATGTGGTACAATATCTACCCCAAAAATAAGTAGAATAAAGTACAAATTGCTAAAATTCTTCACAAGAGCACCCTCGACACAAAAATGCCAGTGTGGTATGATTCCTGTAAGGAATCAACAGCATTCAGGCACGACCTCTTTGATATTATCCAGTGGTCCAAAATGGTACTGAAATGACACAAAATAGTACTAAAAAATCGGGTAACTTTCACCGTGGCCCAAGGGGTCCAAGGCAAGATTATCACACAAGAAGTCTTCTGACAGTACCTTGGGGACCATATTGGTACACATTTCTCATGTCTAAATCTTACATGAGAAGGCAATACAGTGTTGTTTTCTGAATATTGTATTCTTATGCTAACATACTGACACTTGGGGTCATCCTGCATTGAGCATATGTCTCGCTGTTTACATATTTTCATCACACTAAGTTGTTGATGGATGCCCAGGGCAATCTTCATCGTCAAACTCCTCAAGAAACTGTAATAGTAACTTTAACGGAGTCACCCGTTATGTGTGCATTATAATGCAACCATTTCAGAGAGTAAAAATCATTCGCCTTGACCGGGATTCGAACCCGGATCCCTCGATATCCGGCCGAGTGCTTTAACCATTTAAGCTACCGAGACGTCCTCTTACACTCTGAAATTTTGGGGGCTTT
This sequence comes from Hetaerina titia, assembly GCA_037158775.1. Classification (NCBI taxonomy): domain Eukaryota; kingdom Metazoa; phylum Arthropoda; class Insecta; order Odonata; family Calopterygidae; genus Hetaerina; species Hetaerina titia. The sequence continues at coordinate 102,531,108 of CM073773.1, read as the reverse complement.
AAAGGAACAAGATGTTATGACGAAATACCGTACATACAATGTCACAGGCATCCGTAGTCGTGCGCGACGCGCCACAGTTCACGATGTTAATAAAGCCAATTTCAAACAGGCTGTTCATACCTTAGACAAATTTCAAGAAACTGTAATAGTAACTTTAACGGAGTCACCCGTTATGTGTGCATTATAATGCAACCATTTCAGAGAGTAAAAATCATTCGCCTTGACCGGGATTCGAACCCGGATCCCTCGATATCCGGCCGAGTGCTTTAACCATTTAAGCTACCGAGACGTCCTCTTACACTCTGAAATTTTGGGGGCTTTAAAGGAACAAGATGTTATGACGAAATACCGTACATACAATGTCACAGGCATCCGTAGTCGTGCGCGACGCGCCACAGTTCACGATGTTAATAAAGCCAATTTCAAACAGGCTGTTCATACCTTAGACAAATTTCAAGAAACTGTAATAGTAACTTTAACGGAGTCACCCGTTATGTGTGCATTATAATGCAACCATTTCAGAGAGTAAAAATCATTCGCCTTGACCGGGATTCGAACCCGGATCCCTCGATATCCGGCCGAGTGCTTTAACCATTTAAGCTACCGAGACGTCCTCTTACACTCTGAAATTTTGGGGGCTTTAAAGGAACAAGATGTTATGACGAAATACCGTACATACAATGTCACAGGCATCCGTAGTCGTGCGCGACGCGCCACAGTTCACGATGTTAATAAAGCCAATTTCAAACAGGCTGTTCATACCTTAGACAAATTTCAAGAAACTGTAATAGTAACTTTAACGGAGTCACCCGTTATGTGTGCATTATAATGCAACCATTTCAGAGAGTAAAAATCATTCGCCTTGACCGGGATTCGAACCCGGATCCCTCGATATCCGGCCGAGTGCTTTAACCATTTAAGCTACCGAGACGTCCTCTTACACTCTGAAATTTTGGGGGCTTTAAAGGAACAAGATGTTATGACGAAATACCGTACATACAATGTCACAGGCATCCGTAGTCGTGCGCGACGCGCCACAGTTCACGATGTTAATAAAGCCAATTTCAAACAGCCCTTTAAAGCCCCCAAAATTTCAGAGTGTAAGAGGACGTCTCGGTAGCTTAAATGGTTAAAGCACTCGGCCGGATATCGAGGGATCCGGGTTCGAATCCCGGTCAAGGCGAATGATTTTTACTCTCTGAAATGGTTGCATTATAATGCACACATAACGGGTGACTCCGTTAAAGTTACTATTACAGTTTCTTGAAATTTGTCTAAGGTATGAACAGCCTGTTTGAAATTGGCTTTATTAACATCGTGAACTGTGGCGCGTCGCGCACGACTACGGATGCCTGTGACATTGTATGTACGGTATTTCGTCATAACATCTTGTTCCTTTAAAGCCCCCAAAATTTCAGAGTGTAAGAGGACGTCTCGGTAGCTTAAATGGTTAAAGCACTCGGCCGGATATCGAGGGATCCGGGTTCGAATCCCGGTCAAGGCGAATGATTTTTACTCTCTGAAATGGTTGCATTATAATGCACACATAACGGGTGACTCCGTTAAAGTTACTATTACAGTTTCTTGAAATTTGTCTAAGGTATGAACAGCCTGTTTGAAATTGGCTTTATTAACATCGTGAACTGTGGCGCGTCGCGCACGACTACGGATGCCTGTGACATTGTATGTACGGTATTTCGTCATAACATCTTGTTCCTTTAAAGCCCCCAAAATTTCAGAGTGTAAGAGGACGTCTCGGTAGCTTAAATGGTTAAAGCACTCGGCCGGATATCGAGGGATCCGGGTTCGAATCCCGGTCAAGGCGAATGATTTTTACTCTCTGAAATGGTTGCATTATAATGCACACATAACGGGTGACTCCGTTAAAGTTACTATTACAGTTTCTTGAAATTTGTCTAAGGTATGAACAGCCTGTTTGAAATTGGCTTTATTAACATCGTGAACTGTGGCGCGTCGCGCACGACTACGGATGCCTGTGACATTGTATGTACGGTATTTCGTCATAACATCTTGTTCCTTTAAAGCCCCCAAAATTTCAGAGTATAAGAGGACGTCTCGGTAGCTTAAATGGTTAAAGCACTCGGCCGGATATCGAGGGATCCGGGTTCGAATCCCGGTCAAGGCGAATGATTTTTACTCTCTGAAATGGTTGCATTATAATGCACACATAACGGGTGACTCCGTTAAAGTTACTATTACAGTTTCTTGAAATTTGTCTAAGGTATGAACAGCCTGTTTGAAATTGGCTTTATTAACATCGTGAACTGTGGCGCGTCGCGCACGACTACGGATGCCTGTGACATTGTATGTACGGTATTTCGTCATAACATCTTGTTCCTTTAAAGCCCCCAAAATTTCAGAGTGTAAGAGGACGTCTCGGTAGCTTAAATGGTTAAAGCACTCGGCCGGATATCGAGGGATCCGGGTTCGAATCCCGGTCAAGGCGAATGATTTTTACTCTCTGAAATGGTTGCATTATAATTGTCAAACTCCTCGTTGCCCTCCCAGGGCAACATACTATGCATGCAGAATATCATCACTTGGGACATTCCTTCACCTTCATAAGCATCCATAACAATGGTCATGGTCTCCGAGCCCAATTTCAAAAGGCTAATTCACTACATTGTTGCATGCCATTGCTTCATGGAAAGTGGTATCGTGAAATCGTGACGTGACCGTCGAACAGGGATCCAGTCTAGCAGCAATCAGTACACTCTAAATGCCCACAGTTAACTGACTTAAGTCACCTATTCTATCCAAACTATAGTTAAATCATCCTATTCTAGCCATCTGCATTGGTGGCAAAGAATCATTCTACTTATTTTGGGAAGTCTCTATGTATTATATGCCTCAAATTAGCGTTAAAAAAGCAAAATAATAATTTAGATAAAGCGATGGGCTGAATTTACCCCGAGAGAAACTTTATACACTAGTTGCCTATTATGAATTTTTGCAATTCGGATATTTTTCTAGAAGGAAATTTACAAAACGTCGGGAAAACTAGAAGCCTAAATATGTCAATTCCACCTTTCCACTGAACATAAATGTTCATTTCTCCCTTCTGATCAATTTAATAATACATGAAAAGTATAGGCATTCTCCAAAATATTTGGTTCTATATTTGATAAACTAGAATATGTCACCATTTAATTAGAGTTTTAGGAAAAAAGTTTTAATTATGTGCATGTGGGTATCACACTCGTTTTAGACCCTCGTAAAGGAATCAAGTCGTGGGACTCGGGTAACGATAAATACTGGCTTCTCAGGTCACACATTCGGTTCAGAATGAGTGAAATCTCTACAGCGCTCTTATGAAACCCCCCGGTGAAGAATGGGGGAGCGAATAAATGCGTAGGGATAATTATTTTCCAAAACTCAAGTCATTATTTTCCTGTTTTGGTCAATACAACATTCACCTCTTTCTGGCTATTTTAAAATTGAAAACGGTGGGATTATATTTTTTCAAATGCAATGCACCGGAAAGCACTCGATCATTCCTTTTAAAAGTGGCGATTGGAAGATGCCCCGTGATCAAAGAATGTACAATTCCTTTTTCAGTAGTCTGGATGTGTTACTTCATTTCAAATTCCAATTTAGTATTATTTTATTTTACATATTTTCATCCATTATTGTTCATAGTCATGTAAGCAAAGTAGTTTGTCTAAAATTTATGATAAATTAAGAACATTTCGCCAAATATTGATACAAGGTAGTGTAGAACTAAATAAATTCAGTGGCAGTATACGTAACAGCTTTTGTTTCTTACTGAATCGAAGATCGCTTCGCTGAATTCCAAGCTTGGTCGAAATTATACTCTTGTATCAAACATCTCTTTGACTGCGTACTGAATCATTTAAAATTTCAACTCCCATTATGAGGTGCAATATAAGAAGATGACCGTTCGCCTAATATATTTCACTCCATCAACCGCTGATTACTAATTAGGGCAAACAGAGAGGACTTAAAAAGCCTACTACCTTCTCCAAACAAAGCTGGCGTTGAACCAACATAATCTCTCCGCATATTTCACTTTTTTTGTCATGCCGTTGCTATGTGCTCTAAAAGATGAACTAGGGTAGGGTTTTGGGTAATTTTTGTGCGTCATTAACGCCATCGTTACGGGTAATCAATCCGAGGATTTGATTGTGACAGCTCTCCAGACTACCTTGCTTCATGCTAATCTCTTCAATCCCTCCAATAGCTCCTTGAACCGACATTTTCCATTACCAGCTCCTCGTAATTCAACCTAGGTCTTCCTCTCTAATTCTTCCCGTCTTCAGTTATAATCTTCACTAATCTATCGTGCTTCAGCATGTGTCCAATCCATTTCACTCTTCTTCTTGTATGTTTCCTCCATAGACTTATCTTTTCACCCACTCTTCCAGTTACTTCTTCATTTGTTACATTGTGCATCTTATTTTCAGCATTCTTCTGCAGCACCATATTTCTATCTCTTAATCGTCTTCCTTCTCCCAATTCGTATTATCCAAGTCGTAGAAAAGTAGACTCCTTACAACCATAAACGAATATCTCCTTAAGTCTATTCCAGAATTATTTGCCGTTGCTTCTTGAAAGCCTTCTTTTGCCGACAGGCTTTGACAGAATTTTCATTTCTGTCCCTGAAGATATCTGTCGCCTTATATTTTAACCACTTTTTTACACCAGTACGTAATTCTGCGTCAATGTCAAAGCGCTGTGTTGCAAGCCACGTCTAGCCAGAGATCCGTAATCGTAAGTCGGCGATTTTTATGAATTTTTGCGTTGATTTTCATCGTAAGTTCATCTGACGTAAGACTTGGCCGACCCTTGCAATCCTCGTCGCGGACTTTGGTGCGACCATTTTTAAACTGAATGCACCAATGCCTCACTCCGCCTTCGCTCATTATTCCGTCCCCGTACACTTCACAAAGTTGTCTATGGATTCTAATTGGCTCGTGGATTTTTTGCCAGTAAAAAACCTAATCATAGATCTCGGGGAATTTTCAATTACAGCACACATTTTAATAGTTTGCTGTGAGCAAAGTAGAAGAACCACAGTTTAAACACTTCCATAGGAGGATCCGTACTAACTGTTGCGACGTTTAGACACCAAGATGGTGGCTCTAACCCTACTTACCGCCACGCTAGGCTAAAACGTAAGTTACTGTCTGGTCAGACCTTGTATTTGACTGAATCTTGTTCCCTTACCTATGGCTCAAAACATGTGGAAGCCGAGAAATATTGGTTTCTTTTTCATCTTCACCGTGATCCCAACTTTGGTCAAATAAACAACACCGAATTTGCTATAGGAAACATAGTAAAGTAGTAGTAATCCAGTGGATAGAGCACTGGGCTCTTGACCGAATGTCTCTGTTAAATTCCAGGTGACACCACTGGGTATTTTCTACTTGAACCAAGCTGTGTGAATTTTTGGGTACCAGATCTTCCTGTGAAACCGTAGGCAGCTCAGGGGAAAAAACTGACGTGTGTATGTCAACTGCCGTATAAGGATTAATATCGGGTGAGCTTTACCATCATCTATCAGATAAAATGTCGGGTTGGTAACTGCGTATGGGTTTAGGTAAAATTCTACACCGTTCGAGTTTAATCTATAAAAGCTTCCAGTTATTCTGCGCTAAGGTTTTAATTTAACATCAATTGTTCATGGAAATGCAAGAACATCATTTGCAAAACCAACTGCCATAACTCGTACAAATATGGACTATTTTTACGTTATTCAATTGAAAAATACTTCCTTGAATATAGTTCATGCGGAACTAGTTAAACACTTAATTTATTAGTAAGTCATTATTACTTTTGTTAATCTATGCATAACCTTAAGTTATTTAGAATGGCCAGAAACGAAAAGGCTGACGCTATGGCGGAGGAAGTCTTGTGTCACCCTGGAGTTATTTCACTTTGGTAGCTGTACTTTGTATATTATTTAAAGGCCAGGTTGAGAGGCGTTGCCTTGAAGAGGTGGTGAGAATCGCCAAGGTTACTACAATACAATACACATCGCGTAATCCGCTTCATCAGCTTGGCGCACTTCCATCAGAAACATGGGAGGAAGAGGTCGCAATTATACCTGTGAGAATCGAGAATCGTGCGTTGACCTACTCATCCATTTTTGTAGGGGAAGATAACTCCATTGCGACGAATTTCCTCTCCATCGACTTAGAATAGACTCTTTTTTAAAGTTACCCGCGACTCCGTTTTTATTTCACATTAAACTTTCCTCTACCGGGAACAATATACAAATATTACACGGGCACTAATTATGGAGGAAAGATGTTTAGGAGTGAGGGTAGCTAGGCGGAGGAGGGTTTTATGCTCGTGTGCCGGAGTTGGTGGAGGTAGAGCGGGAGTCATTGGTTGGGAGACAAGGGAGGAGCCTGAGGATTGCGGATGGGGATAGTCGTGAGGCAATTGCGCGCGGAGACCGCCAAGACCACCAAAGTCTCCCTTTTTCCCTCTCTCCCCTGCCCTCAAAGCGGCTCGCGGGCCGGGCCGTGAGAGAGCAGGTGCAGACGCTACTGGCGTTGGGAGGGGAGGAGGGCTTGTCCGAAACCACTTGCAAACGCCCCCAATCCCATCCACCTCCTCCCCAAGCCCCTTTTTACGGCGAATGCATTAACTCCTTGTGCGATTCGGTTCCCCTGGATTTAAAACGACCATTCCGAAAGCTATAGCTTTCCCTCCTCCTCCTCCTATGGCCCTTTTTCCCTTTCCTCTCACTAGTTCCACTTACCATCCTCGCCCAAAACTCACCCCGTCGTCCCAAATCAGTGATGAATAACCTTTAACTCTCATTGGGCCCAAAAACAGATATTTTTCCGAGATTGCGGGCCGTAAAGGGAGAATTTTACTTGGTACAAGAATTACTTCTTGCACTGAAAATATTAGTCTATATTAGCAATTGTATGAAGCAACTAAAAAAGAATTTTTTTCATTTAATTTAAAATAAAAATCAACTTTTTTTTATCATTACAACAAAAAAATAAATTGTAATGTAGAAATTAAAAGGCTTTCAATTAAATAAAAATTCCAAGTAGTTTCTGATTCTTACTACGTTTATTTACATCATTTCGAACGTGTATATTTACTTCATTTCAAACGTGAAATTGTTTTATCCAGTCAATGGATTTTAACTTTGAGTTGTTTGAATAAATTTCACCAAGGGAACCAATTGCCGAAAGTATTGATGCCTACGATATGATACGTACTTTTGGTCGTCGCTAATGAAGGCGATAACAATAAATAAAAACTTTGCAAAATGTTTTTCCGCCTAGTGTTCCGTTAATACGGGATCCATCGGCAATCAAATTAAGGTTTTGTATTAGTCGGGTGAAAATGTGGTAAATCGCGTCTTGGAGAAATGCGGGATGGCTAGAGAATACGTATGCAGAAATATTGTATCGGGGAAAAAGCTCGCCAATGCACCCTCTCTCGCATTGGGGCCATATCGAGTCGAATGACCATGCACGCACTTACCATATTTCATCCACTTTCGGGGAGCGACGAGGGGCGGTTTCTCCACCCACTTCTCAGCGTGGATTCCTCCCACCGAGAAGTGCCCTAATGCGACGGATGGCGATTTCGAGTCGCCAAATCCCTTCCACGCAGCCGGATTCACAGGGCGCACGCTCCGCCGACGCGTGCGAATGTGCTCGGCCTTCCACACGCATCCATTGTTTCGAGTGCGGCTGAGATCGCGTGTGCCTCCCGCACTTTGCCGGAATTGAGTCTTACCCTCCCCAATGAGCAAAGATATGTGAAATAACACGGCGAATTTTTCTCACATATAACACGAGTTTTGTTTTCGGACACATCATCCCATGTAAGTACCTCTCGCATCTAAATTTGGAAAAATGCCCATCGGGTAGATCACAAAATGAGCATTTTGTCTGATATCTTTTCGCTCTATTTAAAACTAATTGAGCCTCTAACCATATTCCTACGTTTGTAATTTTTGAAAAATATTCATTAAATATCACTACTAATTATTCATCCGTTTTATTCATTTATCACCAATTTCGATAAAAATTGCGAAGCATTAAAAAATAAAATGAATACCATGCAGGTAATTCCGTTTTAAAGATGAATGTCATACATCTTCTTTTTAATAGCTACATAAAAATAGTAATGGATTTTTTATATTAAAATTTTAAGAAATGTATGCGACTACATGATGCGGCAGCATAATTTCCTGATTTGAGTGGAATTACTATGCAAATCAGTAAGTTATTCTGCCGTATTCAGTATAAAGTGACTTGCGACATAGTATGTTATCTTGATTGCTAGGCCAAATAAATTATTATTATCATTGTTCATTAAGAAGCAACTATTCCTTCTGCATTGGCATGTGACGCTTTCCAATCGAGCGACGTCAGAAGTGGCTTTCTTTTTACATATTAAGCAGCTACATATGCATGTAAAGTAGAATAAACCAGCTCGTTGCCCCATGTAAATGTGAAGCACTAGGTATATATTATATATCGATGGAGTTTAGTCACCTTATCTATCCGCATTGCTCCAATGCCCAAATGCTATTTAGTATCAAAGAGCATAGTTGGTTGCCGATCGAGAGACTTCAAAATTGACAAATATTTGGGTATACCCAAAATATCGTGTACTCCATTTCCAATGTTGCACATATCTTCAACCAAGCTGCAACTAATATCGTAGCTAACCACTTTTCGACTGTCATCTTAAGATGGCAGTTTTTGAGCCAATTATTATGGCATAACCGAATCTTAAAAATGCTATTTAAGTCTGCTTGATTATAATAACATCCTATATCAGTAATACCACTAATAATAGCGTCCTACGACTGAAATAACGGATGCGATATTCAGTAACTATCTCATAAATATACTGTATTTCAGTAGAAAGTAGTATCGTAAGGCAAATTTAATTAATAAATTTATGGTTCCTCTTTCTCCTCTCTCACTCCTTGATATATGTTTGCCTAAGCAATACATTATTTTGAAGAAAAATAGGAAAAATCCACTGTAGAAGCAGAGGTCTATACACAGTAAATATTTTATTGGAAACCATTCAAATTTGTTGACCAAAACATTTGGCCTGTTAAATATTACGTTTATTGTAAACGTAAAACGTAATCAGGCGTGATTTAGTGACATCGGAACCAATTTATGGTTAAAATAATTGTATTTTTCCACTACTTGATAAAGAATTATTTCCGATCAGATTTGGATTCACTCGCAAACTACCAAATCAGCTCAAATTGGAAAAGATTGGCAATGGCTTTGTAAATTGGTATTCCGAGGCTTTCAGGTTGCATAATAGGCTCTCTAGGACTGAAATTAAACGATGAATTCTTCGATTTTCGTCAAAGTTTGCATCCTTTTCCAGTTATTAATTGCATGAGGATACCGAGATGAGAGAGAGAGAGAGCGGCCAAGGAATTTTAAGGGATGGGTGATGGTGACCCGTTTTGAAAAGTTGCGAGGATGCTGTTTGGATCCGACCTATGGGCCTTGGCATCCATTCGCCCACGACATCACTGGCCTGAGCAGTTCTCCTCGCGCCCCCAGCCCCCACGACTTCCATCTTCAGCCTCCGTGCGTGACCACGTAGGAAGTTGGCCGTTAACACTGAATTCTGCATAACATCAGTTTTCACGACGCAACCGCAATGAAACTCCCGCGTGAGTCTGTAGAGAATATGTGCGATGGAAGTACTCGGATATCAAGAGGAGAAAATGGCTAACGAGGGCCGGGTCTGAATCCAAAGAACAGTGATAGTATTTGTTTTAAAAAATTTCCCACGCTGAGTATGCGTTAAAATGCGTCGTCAAAGAGGGATCTTTTTATTCCTCTAAGCAGATAGGAAGGGATAAAACTATTAAAAGGAAGAGGAATAAAAGAGTTCACTTATATTGTTGGTTGACTGCTAAGATTGAGGACTTGTCTAGCTAGACTTGTCTCCATCAGTGCCCAGTGAAACAATATGTCGTAATTTTTGCAGCTAAACGATGGCTGCTGCATCTAGCGTCGATTCATTACAACATATCAAATACCATGGTGGGGCTACTCGAAAGGAATAATGTAAGTGTAAGGAATAGGTGAGCATAATTTGAAATCCGTGATTAAAACGGGTTCTACGACTGCTGACTCCAAATGGGCTCTTCAGCTAAGGCGAGTAGAGGATCTTGGGAATTATTCGGATTGGGAAAGAAAAAATGGTCTAAACATGGTATTAATGATGCTTCAGGTATGAATTTTACGAAAAGTCGCAGGAAATCGATAGTTTAATCTATCATACCATATACTTTACGTCAAAATAATGTTGCCATATAAGTGAATAATCGCTTAGATCAAAAATCTTATTGCAAAAAAGGTCATACCTGTAAAGTAGATGTTTGTTCGGCTGAAAATAGAAATACGGTTAAGATTTAGCCAATCCTATTTGCCTTTGGACAGCGTCATAACGAATTAACAGTTTATTTTCTTGGCTATATTTCCAATTGATACCATGCTGCGTTTAATTTATGGTAGTTTGCAACTTGAAAACTGCAAATATCATATTCTCTCAGTTGCGCTGTATCTCTGCGTCTAATTCTTCGTTGTTTACGGATCCCTCGTTGGTGGCCGGGGACGAACACCGACCGAGTCCGTTCCACCTGCACTCATGTAGGTATTTGCTAAACTCATGCGGAGAAAATGATATCGATCGACAAGAGCATGGGGTGGAGAGCGAAGGGATATTTTATCCCCGAGCGCGCCCCGTAGTACACGCGATAACAAGCCGAGGCCCAGCTTACCTCGGCCCATTTGGAGATGTCGGCGCATCCATTCCGCACACGCGAAGTGGAAACATGTGCGCTCCCTCACACCACACATAAACGGTTTTCGGACTGAAATTTCATTGCAGTCTGAGACCGGAGCCGAAGAAGGCCTGTCCTATCGTCGAAGACATATTTTCTCCCTCCCCTTCCCTTTTCTTTCGCGGGAGATCGAGAGGGAACGGATTTTATGCAATTTCCCAGCTGGCGTGGCGGCGTTCGAGCTACTCGGTTTGTGTGTCTCGTTGACTCTCTTCTTCGCTGTCGACCTTGAAAAACTTTTTTCGCGCCAGTGCCGTGTGGATTTTTTTCGGGGTGGAAGGAAGGTGGGGTGGCCGAAGGGTTTCGTGATTACGCCGTCCCCTTTGACCGTTAAAATGAGTCGCGGCGCGGAATAAGTTTCCGCGGGAGAGATTTTTCCAAGTTTTGGGGACGTTTTTCTTTGTTTGGTTTGTTCTCTCGCAAGAAAGTTGAAATTGCCATGGAACCCAAGGTTCAAGAATTTTCCGTCCAAAAGACATCTCCGTCGTCTTCCATGTTCTGTTTTTATTAGCTCGGACGAGCCCTTCTTCTCCCCGTCTCGTCGGTCCCAGTTAGCTAGCTGAAAGAATAGTGTTTTAGAAGTGAATATGGTCGGGTTCATGCGATGCTTAGGTGTCTTCTGAAACTTTCATATACTGTAGGCATATCCAAAACAATTTTTGCCTCCGATTGGCTCATTAAATGTTTTGCAAGTAAAACGTCGTGAGTGAAAAATCTTGCAATAATATTAACCGCGGAATAAATAATAAGCCAATGTTGCCCTTCGATTATATCAAGACCCTTTGGCATGCATCTTAAAAATTATGGCTATTTTGCCATATTTTGTTAGGAAAAGTAACGATGACAATATGAGTGGCTTGATATTGTCGTTCGATGAGTGCTTTTGATTAGTGATGAGAAATTAACAGCTATTAATTCTTATCTAAATAACTACATGTAAACTTCGTAAACTTATCTATATCCATGTGAATATGTGTTCGCCTTTTGGCGGGATTTCGTGCTGTGGTCAAATGTAGCCTTCCAAATTACAGTAAGATTTTAATTGAATTAAAAGAGATGGCCGTAAGGGTAGGAAAGGAATATTTGTTCGTTTTGTCATAACTTTCAATGACAACAAGTTAAAAGAAACGCTTAAATTATATTTTAAAATATTGTAAAATTAAAAATTGTTCTCTACAGATTTTATATAGTATTCTACCTGCTGCCATATTTTTTTTGTGGGAGCATGGGGTATGGGGTTTATGGGATGAGATGAGATTAACTTCTCATGCATACGCATGAAGTAAACCCATTATTGGTTTTCACGACTTATATCTAATCGAGGAAAGCTAAAAAAGTAATGGAGAAACAAAATATTCTTCGGATAAAACTTTAAAAAAATTTGTGTAGTGAAAAGAGATATTTTTTTCCGTTCTCGAAAAAAAATGTTGTTCTTTAAAAAAATTAATGAAAACATGATATCAATGATTTAAATCGTTGATCACACAGGCCAACAGTGGTTTTGGTGCTGGAGCTTTTAATGTTGATTTAAAGAACAATTTGGGTGCTGATTGCAATTATGACACTAGTTTTTTCCTATCAGCTATAGTTTTCAAGATATAGATATGTTGATACTTACGTAAAAAAATCTTCTACATGATGATATGGGAATATTATATTAATAATAAAACCCACTAAATATAAAGACTTGATTTATTTCTAGGGCTGTTAAATCACCCTTTAAGTTTTTCAATACTTATATGGGGCATCTTTAGTCTTAAGTAGCCGAAGCATGGTCCATCCTTGTCAAGAGCCTTTACAAATTGCTTCATTAGGCCTAGTTTAATATGTAGAGGCGGTAAGATGATTTTCTCTCTTTCAACTAAAGATTCAGCAATGATGTTTTCTTTCCCAACAACCAAGTTTTCTGTCTTAGGCCACTCCTTTTTAATCCAGTGGTTTTTTCTGTCCCTGCTATCCCAGAGGCACAAGAAACAAGGATATTTTGTGTAGCCACTTTGCTGCCCAAGAAGAAAGTTCACCATTTTTAAATCTACACAAATCACCCAGCGCTGTTCCTGGTATTTTATCTTCTGTAAGACCAATGCTATTGTATCGTATTCTTCTTTCATTTTAGTTGAATGAGCGATTGGTATTGCGCCAAACCTGTAACCATTGTGAAGTTGTGTTCGGGACACATTTTAAACTACGCTTGGAGCTATCAATAAACAAACGCCAATCACTAGCATCATATTGTGATAGTAGTCCCATTTTTTCCAAAAGACCCTTAACGTCTAAACAAAATGTAAGATTGTCTTCTTGAGTAAAGAAGGGTAGCATATCCTTTTCCCTTGTGCGATAAAAACTTATTTTTGTACCGGGTTGCAGTAAATTCTTTTCATGCAGTCTTGATGAACGGATGCTTCCTTCGATAAGTTCAGTTCTCTAGGAAGATGGCTTAGTTCATCTTGATTAAATAGTTGAGGAATTGTTGATACCCCCTCGTAGTCACTGCCACTATCGTCAATAGAATGAGAAATGTTTTCAAATAACTCAAATTCTTCCTTAGATATATCTGGTAACGTCTGAAATATTGGGATCGATATTTCTTCTGAATGGGGTACCGGGCGTCTAGCTGAAGGCAAATCTGGATATGTCCACTTGTGGCGATTTTTTCGATTAATTCCCGAAAATTTACTATGCAAAAATAACAGTCGTCAATATGGTTCATAAGTTCTCTCCACACCATTGGCACACCAAATTTTAGACTTTTCCTTTGCCCTGTTGTCCAATGCCGCAGATGTTCAGTACATGTTTTACACACAAAATGCGGTGCCCATGTTTTATCTTGGTCACCAAGCTTAACACCAAAATATCCCAAGTATGCAGGTTTCACAAAGTCTGTAATATTTTCCCTATTTTCTTTTACCATATATTCCCATGCATACTTATAGATTTATTTAACTTTGAAATTTATTTTCCGGAATATATCAAATATTAAAACAACTAATCGTAAGATGTGCCATATCTAAAAAAGTAGAGCTGTTAAATAAAAACGGATTTCATATTTGGATTCAGCTCTACAAATATAGTTAAAATCAACACAAAGATTCCCGGCACCAAAAAAAAAATTTTTTTGTAGGTCTGTGTCATTCATCACTTCTGCATTTTTGATTCCATAAATGAGCGTGAAATGCTCTACTTGCACGTTCGAATCATTCCAACCATCCTCGCAAGGAATGCCAAACGCATTTAGGATCTGATTTTCGAAAGTGAAACATGACGGGGAACGCGTGGTCTGACCTTGGTGCATTTATGCATAAACAGACGGGAAACCTCGCGGCAAAAGGACGCTTTCAGTAAGCCTCTTCCTTCAAGCTTTCACAAGATCCCTCGTCCAAATACGCAAGCGTGGATAAACATTTTGGAGTTCAGACGCCCCTTGGTCGGGGGATTAGACGGGATGACTTTTATTGAGGAAATACATTCAGCGGGGCACACGTCTCTTCCCCCTTCCGCTTCTGGCCAGCCACTGAAATAGACGTTGGTGTTAACTACAGAAGCAATCAAAAAGCTTGTCTGAAAAACATTCTAAACTGGGACCGATTTCAGATGTCCCTAGATACGTTTGATGTCTCTAAACGTATCGATGACGATCGACTAGGAGACTAATAAAAACGATCGATCTAGTTGATTCATCAGAATATATTTTATGTTTTATTATTATTATCTTTAGTGAAAACCCTATCTTGGAAATTTTTCCGGATTATCTGTCCCGGTAGCAGATTACGGAACCCTTGCCCGACAGGGATCGTATGTAGTGGTGTTCATTGTTACCACATTTCTACGCAAACATTGATCTATTCCTGGATCCAGAGGCCATATGGTGCGAAATTAGAAGGCAATGGAGGTCTTTTCCCTCAAAACGTATGGATGGGAATGTTCATAAGTAGAGGACCTACTTTTTTAATGGTGGGGGAAATTGTTGCTGACAAATCTTAGCTTTTGTTAATATTTTCTTGTCGAACTGCACCTGATTACATACTTAATCTGTTTTGGTCCCAAATAATTGTTTCTCGATGCCTTCAGAAGATTTTGATTGACCTAGATTTTTCAGGAGAGAAAGATTAGAAAATTACTGGTCTTTGAGGAGTAACGGTACAGAAAAAGTTCAACCAACCTATGTTTCCTTTGAAAGAAAGTCCGTCATATTGCCATTCTGACCACCGTAAGTTTATCAACACTCTTCAGGTTTTCCTTTGCCTTAATGCAAAATCTGGCTTGATGACAAATATCTTCTACCTAATCTCTCTTCTTGCTGGTCATTTGTTAGTATTATACTCTCAAATTATTTGCGTAATGTTGATCAAACGATATTTTTACATTTTCGCACTGATGTAAATAAGTTCCAGCAAACAGAAACTGAATTACTAAACTAATTTTCAAAATAACATCTATCAGAGCGTTTGTTGGCAGTAGTCAAAATACTATTTACATTTTGAGATAATATTCCGTCTATCTTTGTCTGGCTGATAGAAACCATTTGAAGTAGACAATCTTTGAAGGTGATTTTTACTATCAAACAAAGCGTTCACAAAGATAAAGGAATTCATGATGGGGATTCCAAGAAAGTAGAAGGGAAAAGATCAGTCAAATCTCCCATGGAGCGTATCTTTGCATGAGACTTTGATGCCACGAGAAAAGAAGATGGTTCTTAAAGTCTTTTCGAGATTTGAGAAATGGAGAGTACGGGTAAAATAAGCTGGATGGAGAGGAAGACATACAAAGAAGTGTTAAACGCGGTTCTGGGAAAGGGAGAAGTTTTTGGGGTAAATTTGATAAGGACAGGGGAATTGGATAGCGGGAATATATAGAGGAAGTGGCATGCTTGGGGCAATGGTAGGCGGAAGAATGTTGGGTATACGGGGAAGAGGGATATTGAATGACGGGGAGAGGGATGAGGAATAAGAATTCTGGGCAAGATGAGGGAGGAACAGAAAGAGCGAGGGGCTTAGGAAGAGAATGTAATGCGACTAATGGCCTTGAGGCTGTACGGGAGTGCTTTCGCAGTCCATGACTATAAGTAATAGTTTTCGAGGACTTTCCAATACCTACCTCTTTTCCTGTATTTATATTGCACTTGTTGTAAAAAGCCGTTCCTGGTCGGCTTTCCTTTCTTCTTAGGTTACGATTTCATAGGTGATTCCTAGTTTTAAGTTTCTTCTTCTTGCAAAACACATTTTCACTTCAGCCATGTTTCTTCCTTTGATGCAATGCGTTTATTATGTACAATGACCGGTAAAGGTGAGACTTCACTCACCGGGGCGGTATATACTTGCCCGTTCGGGCAGTCAATGAACATTTCGGAGTGGAGTGCTTATGATAGCTTGTCTGGATTAACAAGGCGTGAGGCCAGGGTTAAATTCCCATGCACGTATTACTCAGCAGGCCACCGAATGAATGCGTGACTGGTGGAATGGCGTCGGAATCTCGCCCAAAATGTCGGTAAATGCGTGAAATCAAGAAAATAAACTAAGAGTGCTAATAAATCTGTGAATTTTTCTTTCAATCGTCATTTAAAAATTCATTAGTGAAACGACTTTACGACATTTGAAGTAATTAAAATGACGCGATGTTGAAACTCAGCTAATTATTGGTAGCAAATAAATATATGATACATCCGCAAAACAAATAAATACGAGTACACTTATAAAATCCAGGAAAATCGAAGGTTGGTTCGCTAGGTGAAGGTAGAGCTTACCTTGTACCAAATCATACGGCGGCTGAAGTTCACGCATCAGAGTGGCGGGGATAGTTCCTTTATATTATTTGCCGCTAATAATTTCACAGCAAGACCTCTTATACGAAAAATTAAGATGGTCACGTAAGGCTATGGGCGTCCGGATGAATAGTCAGAATTAGAACTCAAGTTTGCAGTCGAACTCTACTGAAATACCACCACTACGCTTTTTCACATTAAGTACGAATTAAATATTATCATAATGGCGCATGACCCGTTGATGTGTAATTGAACTATTAATGGAAGAACTAGTTTCAGCATTCACTGTGTCCCCAAATCATTTGATTAGCCACGAAATCAACCCCAATGTGTAAATCACCTTTCCCCTATAAGTCTTGTCCGTAGAATTCTTTTCAATCGAGTAGATCTAACGGGCGCTAAAGCAAAGTTGAGGAGATCCGCAGCAGTGATTTTTTTATGAGTCTTGTTCACGGCGACTGTTGGTTGATACTCGGTCAACAGCGTGGACCTAAGCAAATTTTCGTCCCTCGGCTCGAAGGAAGGTAAACAGAATATTTTCCAATGTGATTCACGGTGTCCTGTGTTTGCGTTAAGAGATTTCACACCCTTAACCCCTTCCTCTTCCCTCCCCCTCTCACGCTATCCAATCCTCACCTTCCTGCTCCCGTTGGTTCTTTATTTCCTGGTGTCAAAGTTTTACTGCCACCATACCAGCTCTTTCTTTGCGATGACCCAGCGAAGATTGCCTCCATTTGTAAATACACGCTGACTCACTGTTTGCCTGACATCCGTTGTTAAGATAAGCAAGCGTTGAGGATCCTATGAGATCTCCCCGAAATGTTTCAGCAGGCCCGCTTTTGAATTTTTTCATTTGTGAAAATTCACAGTGAACAGGGGGGCAAGGAGTAGATCATAAGTATGTCAATTTTTAAGCACCAAATCAATTCTTTAAGTGATTGGCGCTCATGCTCTCAATTTCTCACTTTTTCAAATATAAATAGACTTCGGAGTTTTCCCACGCAACGATTTTCCAAAGGTATTTACAGCTTTGAAGAAGTGCATATATGAAATATCAGAACTTCGATGTAACAGAACTGTTGTCAGCTCCCATTAGTATATTGCCTATTAGATCGCTACATGGGTTATCATTACCGACAGTAATAACCTTAAAAGTCCAATGAGAGAATGCACGCAAATTCAACTCGCTATTCAAGCGAGTCGAAAAATATACTTTTAAGCCATTTTCTAGTACTGAAATTCGCTCTTGATATCTTATAACTAGTACATTGAAGCATTTCTAGCTAGAAGCAAATGTTAATTTTGCTAATATGGAATTGGTGATGTGAGATGATATCGGACCACGGAACATTTAAAAAATATACTAAACCATTGAATAATATGTATGCAGTAGCGCTGTTGTCGGGTGTACAATTTGATGAGCACACTCTTATAAAGAGGTTATTGAAAACATAAGCCCAGGAAAGGTTTTATCAGATTCAGAAACGGAGTGAATGTGTCAATGAACACAGGTTGGAGGATTTTGAGAGAAGGATGAAGAAGGTGAAGACTTAAAAATATAATTTGAATGGAGTATTGGACAAGATAATCAACGTTAGATAGAATGGGAAATGAAAATAAAATTCTTAGAAGATAGAATGGAAGTGGAAGGAAGAATTGGTGAAATGTGGCGGGATGTTCACTATTGTATAAGGGAGGGGGTTAGGCGAGTAATGAAGAAAGAGAAAAAGAATACGGAAAAATAAATCAATTTAAGATTAAGGAACTTTCAAAAACTTCCAAAGAGTATGTAAAGGATATTTCTGATAGCTTGGCTTATTCGAACTAGATTTGCATGAAAAAATTAAAATAAAACCGAAGATACAACCAAGTGTCAGACACACACACACACACGAGCCGCATCGACGTTCCTCTGATGCAAAAAGTCTCGTTCCAAGTTTACCTTCGGCCATTGCTGTCCAGATACCCTCACTCTCCTCCCCTCGGGCTCTTTGAACGAGTCTGGCAGACGCTATCCGAAACTTCTCTCACGATCGAACGTGACACCATCACGCCATCCCCCAAACCTCTACCCTCCCTCTACATGCAAACCACCCGAACATCCCTTTTCATCCCCCAAAAACTCTTCCGTCGCCCTTCCCCGCAGAGCCTGCCCCATCTGATGGGGCGTCCGCCGTCCGTGCCACTCGCAAAAGGTGAATCCTTATCAACTTCTCCGTCCGAGCAGCCTGCTTGCGCCTTGGAGGGACATTTGCTACGGATCGATCCGCGGAGGAGCGATTCGGATGATCTCACATGGAGGCGGTCGAATTCTCAAGTGGGCAGAGGTTCCGGCGGAGATCCCGCGTATCGCTTCCGTCGCGTGTCGGATCGTGGGACCGGTGACGCGAGTAGGCCACCCTCGAATTGTAACATTTCGCCAATCCGAAATTGTTGGGTTCAGTAAATTGTGGGGGGATAGTAGATAATGAGTGCTATCACTGCACACACTCCAACTTACTTCATTATTGGAACACAAAGGAATCCTCTCTCAGTTTTCCCATTTTACTGCACGAATGATACGAATTGATGCACTCTGTGTCACTTTTCGATGCCCGCATAGTTGTAACCGTAATAATGAATTTATACTCTTTTACAAAGAGATACAAATGCAATGATGCAGAATTCGTGTAATATCCATGAGGAAGGGATAATGCAATTATGGAAGAGGCTTCACTTATCATGTAAAACTTTTAATGGCTCCCGTATGAGCTTGGATGCATATTTAAGTAATAATTTCCCATGCCCCCATTGTTATTTTTCATAATCTAGGATTCCCAATATACTAGAAGGAGGGTATAGGTGCATATGAAAAATACTATCATTCCATTAATAAAAGCTATTCCATTAATTATAAAAAATAATGCTTTTGTGGACAGTTAAAAAATTGGTGCACATTTAATAAAGGAAAGAAAATATTTCTTAAATTGAATTAACATAAACACACTTCTGTGTAATGTGTAAACATGTGTAATAAACAATATTCAGGGTCCGATTGGTAGCAATTGCATTGATAGCGGAAAGACTTCATCCACGTAAATATTCTGCATTAATGTTTACTGAATTACTAAGTATATGAAAACGTTAAATGCAGAGCCCTTGTAGGCGAAACCATGGGTAGTTAGTTATGGTAGTACGTACATGAGTAAATAGTAGAACGTCATTTTTCCTAAGTTTTCCACTCAAATAACTGTGATAATTTATTTCGAGAATTTAACAGTAATCAATTGAGAAGTTGTTCGATGTGTAAGCTTCTTCCAAGAAGTTGGAGGAAGATCAACTGAAATTTCTAAGAGAGAAACCCACAATATTAATTTCCTTGAAAATACATGTAATGTAGCGATAAAGTTTACGACAGTTACACCATACGCACACGTATTTTGAAGATAAATGATAACCACAAATCTACATGTATTAAAAGAGAAATAATTTTTAATAACCTTTTCTCTTCTTTTTTAGCATTTAATTCAGCAGACCTCTATTTTCATTCGCTCTTCGTAGTAATTCTTCAACGCTTACTCGGGCATCCATTTCATTTTCACACTTTCTTCCGCGACATACGGGGTCCAATATGTGTCTAAAGTTTTTGTTTCTACTGTGTAGGCTTCGTAATCTTATCTTCAAATAGTCCATGCCCAATCAATGGTCTATGCACTGATAAAATTTAAATAAACATTTTTTTTATGCCCAGTCTAGTAAAATTAGCCATTATTTATGGTTTCTACTGAAATAAATCCTTCTATTCTTGTTCCATTTTATTTTCTAAACCAAACTCTGTCCTCCAATTTAAGGTGAATATTTTGCCTGCAGCCAAGTTCAAACAAGTATTTTTCGAGAAATAAAATTATGAACAAGAGTTGGTTAGTCAATGTATTCCGAGTGATCAGGCACCTATCGTTTTGTCAAAGCAACCCGCTTAATTGATATTATGGAAAAATACCATACTCATCGCGGTAGAAGCGGCTAGAAATTGCGCGTGGCCTCCATTTCGCCAAACTTCTTGTTTATTGGCACCTTCGTGTTTAGCAATTGATTAATTTTTTTGTATTTCATGTTTACTTTTGAGTTATTTAATATTCTATTTAAATTCATATACTTCCCAAGGGTGAATAAATTTGAATTCTATTATTTTTCTCGAATCGTTTTCTAGTGTTAGCTACTTGGTTACAACACCATTTACGTTGCTGTACTCAAATATATTATTTTAAGTGGAGGATTTTGTGATGATAATATTTAACAAATATTTTACCATATATTTTTTAAGCTAATGACCTTGACCTTGTGAGCACAATATTGCGTCACAAAGCAAATCAACTCATAATCAGTAGACTGAGGATATTGATCGAACTTCATTATCGATGTTCACATGCCAATCAAATATAAAACAAGGGTCCGGTTTAAAAGGGGTAATGTTGCTTTCATTCTTTCATTAAAGTAATTCGAGATTTATCGTAAAAAATATGAAATTAAGTGACTGGAAAAAGTGTCATTATTTCCAAAACAGGCATTGATTATGTGCTTTAGATGAGTGCACAATGATATGACGCTCTACTTAAGTTCTCAAAGTGAAAAGGAGCAATATGCAAAGAAATTCGATTTTCATTTTTCCGCCATTCACCAACTCCGATCGCCGTAACTGAAACGTTAAGACGTCATATCTGGAGACTGAAATCTTTCCCCCATCATTTGAAGTAGACGAGATCTTCTGGTTTTCGTTGGCTCGGTTATACGCTTGAATTTGCGTTTTTACAGACACGCGGGAAGTGCTTCCACCGGCACCAAGTAAACGGGGTCATCTTGATTCACATGAAGTGCGCCGGGGACATAAAACAGACCCGTTCGGAATACCGATTGCCTGCGTGCCTTTGCAGGAATTAAAATAGAATTTCGGGCCGAGGGCGTGAGAGACGAATTCCAAATCTGCAAACTTGCAATATATTGGGTGCTTTTTGAAACATTTCGGATGTGCCTGGCCTCAAAAAGAAAACATTCATGGTTTAACTTATTTTTAAACCAACTATTTAGCCATATTTTAAAGGTCTTCGTGCTCCCAATGAAGTGTGCTCATAAAATCAAGTCGTGCTTTTCAAGTCATGAATTACTATACTAAATATCCGAGTAAGCACACTAAAAAATGCCTCATTAATCATAACACGCACACTGCATGTGTTTATATAAATAGATTAAAAAATATATATGTATGCATATGCAAATATATATTTATATGTGTGTGTGAGTTTGCATACATACATTAGTTCAAGAGAAGCTACAAGAATTAGAAAAATATTAAAGAGAAACACAAGAACGAGGAACATTTTGGGGCCAGATGGCGGCCCCTTCATCGGCAGAAGCTCGTGTACTTATGCACTGTCACTGATAGCCACACTGGTTGGGGCAATATATTCTCTTCACAGGATCTGCCATGATATATAGGTCGAAGAGTATGGAACCGAATGCTGGGCCCACTTTTTGCAAACACCTAATACATGGTAGCTAAAACCTCGGATACCTATGGCAGAGGAGTTTAAATATATCGTATCTGGTAAAAAAAAATCTAATTTTTTTTGCAACATGTTTATGGTTTGAAAAGTAAAAATAAAGGAGAAAAAGCGTAAGGATACTGGAGAACCTCTAGAATGCATCTAAAACAGTTGGGGAGAAAGGAAAATTGGTCTATTTATTAATAAATGAAGGAAAATGGCACTAGAAGGTGAGATGAGACGGTAGTGAGAGGGTACAATAAGCTGAAGCATTTGATGGAGTGGATACTGTTGGCAATTCAAATTTTAACTATTCTTATTTTACCACACATGCGCGAAAAAAGTACTATTTGTGATCATATGAATGTTCAATATATCGCGATGTTATATTTGAAGTAATTATCTTTCCGTGGATGATGCCAGTTCATATTGAACTATGTGTATCAAATAAATATTAGACCACAAGAAGGACAAGAAATATTATAGACCGAAGGTAGCCTAAATGAATTTTATTTCTGACACTTTATTCTCTTAGTGCTCTCATTTCCCAGAAAGTGAAACGCAAAGGAAACAGAAAGGACACATGGAATATCCAGGGACCTCCTGGAGGACGAAATGAACGAGCCAAACGCCACTATTGGGTCGACTGCGCGCCCACCAGCACCCGAATTTTGTTAGGGTTACTACTCGGGAAAGGTTTATCGCATTTCTTCTCGGAGAACCAGGAGATCACCCAGGGTCCCGGAGAATCAAAACCAGGTCGCCGAAGAGAAGAGCCGTTAAAAGCACAGCCACCGATCCACCCCGATCTCCTCTTTCAGGAAATGAACGCGAGGGAACCGAAAGTAGTCAGGGGGAGGAGGGTGGAGGGAGAGGAAACAGGAGAAGGGTTTGGGAAGGGAAATGGGGAGAAAGAAGAGGGAAGGGAAGACGAAGAGAGGATCGCTGGAGCAACAGAAAGGAGACGGAACGATGGGAATAAATGAAATGAGGAACAGGAAGGAAAGGAAGCCTCGGCGAAGAGGGATCGGCCCTCCGCGGAGTCAATGAGAGGGCCCCGTTTAACCTCCCCCTCCTCCTCGCCCATCCCTCCCGCTCCTCTCCCCCCTCCCACCCTCCATCTGTTCCCCCTCCCCTTCCCGGAACGTCGAAAATCGGGTAACCCTGGCAACGGGGTCGGCGACGGAGGGGTGGGAGTGAGGGGCGGGTAGGGTCGGCGAGGATGAGGGTGTGGGAAGGGTGGGGTTACGCCGAGGGCTCTTCCCCCTGCCCTCCTCACCTCTCCTCCCCGCCCATCGACGGAGAGTAGGGAGCGGTCGAGCCGGGGTACCGGGATGCGGAGCCGAGAAATGCGGGAGGGTGTGTGCTCGTGGTGGGCTGGGGATGGACCCGTCTGATTTGCTCGCCCCCAGGACGTGAGCGTGCGGGGCAAGTTTCGATGGTGCTCGCTATTGCGACCTCGTGACCGGGACGTACCCCCCTGGACTGGTCACTCTCCGCCTCTCTGCGTTCTCCCATTCGTCCCCTTTCTAGTCTGCGGGTTGACCTCACCCCTCTTCGGTCGCCTCACTCACACCCAATCCCTGCCATTCATCCTCCTTCCCCATTTCCCCTCCCTCCCTCTTCCCCCTCCATTCAGTCTTCCAAGTTTACGACCGGTCCATGCGTCGGAACTCCAAACAAATGTTTAAATCCAAACCTATCCTCCTTATGTAAGGCACTAATTTCTACTATCTCGAAAACGGTCCCTTGGCAATTGCATTACTATTCACAACGTCCTCACGTTTCCATTTTACTACACCAAATATTCCCTCTAAATAGTTACTGAGATGGATTTCCGTTACTATTCTCTAGATTCTTTTTAAACCGTCGGTATTAGATTACATTGTGTCCACATGCGTTGGGCTCAGGAGTACTTTTCAACCATGTTACTGAGGCATGGGACGCTGCAAGGGTTGAATAACGTTTTAATTGAGCCCTTTGATTTATCTGATACGGTTGGGGTGCAGCAATAATGTAAATATTTTAACAAAGGTTTTTGGTTAAATATCAATTTAGATCAGAAGTTTTCAAATAGAAATCGTGGATTCTCAAACCTCTAGGTGTTA
This sequence comes from Hetaerina titia, assembly GCA_037158775.1. NCBI lineage: Eukaryota > Metazoa > Arthropoda > Insecta > Odonata > Calopterygidae > Hetaerina > Hetaerina titia. The sequence goes on along the minus strand of CM073773.1, from coordinate 102,506,871 downwards.
TTATGTCAAGAAATTCGCACGTTGTGGATACCTTACGACTTCCTCAAGGTTAATCCAGTGCATAAGAATTTCCTCAGCAGTAAAAATGATAGGCGTCACTGAATATGCTAGTTGATGTAATGCGTACGGTTTGAAACCCTAATGTTTTTGATACTACATTTAGAAAAAAGTTTCATTAGAAAATGAGGATTAATTATTCATGTATATAAACTTGTAAAATGTTAAGATAGATAATTAATTTCTTCGTTGCCTTTTGCAGATTTTCATAGCGTGCAACATTCTCTTATGTCCTCTTTTTAGTATTTTCCTCCGCATTATCTATATTCTTTTCACCAACCACTACCACTCCTGTAAGATATCCTACCATATTTTGCCAGGCCAATACCGCAATACGAGAATTCCTTCAAATGAAATAAGAGTTAAAATTTGAGACCAAGGTTAGCACTCTAGGGGAAATGATGCAGCAAGGCTGATTGATATTTGCTACCGATCCTCATGGAAGTTACCATTAATCATTGGAAATTGACAGAAAGATCGAAGTGGCTTCAGTCAGGGTCGGATCCAAAGTGGATGGAAAAATTAGAAGGCGGAGTCGATTGAATCTCTCTAGATATCCTTCGCTCCGCATACACAAACTTCATGTTGGCAGCCTTAGTATATCGTAGGATAGCCAGTATTAACATTCAACAGCATTTGTTGAAGCTAGCCATTCAAATGTAGCGAATGACAAAACTTTGATCAAAAGCAGGAGTCAACAATTATAAATTCTACAAATTTGTGTAAATTAGTTATCCGATGTTTTTCATGCTAAAAATAATAATCACCCTTAAGGATAATGTGAATATCTTAAAAAAGATTGCCGGTTAAATATTTTGAGATTTACATGATTTACTATATGTGCCAAATATCGGACTCTAATGTTTCAAACTAAACGAAAGACTCTGCAGACGAGCGTCAAAAATATATTGAAAACGGTGATTTTTACCTTATAAGAACGTGATCTAGTGTTCTCCATCGAATAGGTTATCCTTAAAGATTTACTCGGCTAATTTAATAAGTTTTATCTAGCTCGACATATATTTTACAACATGAAAATTGTTTACTCTAGAAGAGAGACGATCCTTTCGTAAACAGTGGGTATCTCAATTACTTATACACCTTTAAGCTCATGGAAAAATTAAGTTGAAATCAAGGATTGCCATCGTATGATGGCGATTAATCAAGGAAAAAGGGTGCAGACTTGAGACGGATGATCAACAATCGAAGTTTACCTGGGAGGTTTCCACTTGCGAAGACGTGCTGCGAATGCATTTTTAATTCCCTTTGTGTGAACGTCGATGGCTGCAGAAGAAATGTGCGAAGGAGTTGGCGTGACTCGCCTTCCTTCCGGATACTCCCCCTTCCATCTCCAGGAGTCCCCGTTCTTTTTTCCCCCAAATTCAACCCCCCCGTCTAGGCAATTAGGTCACGGGAGACTCTTTTCCCAACCCTCACCCACCCCCGCCACCACTCGACCACTTCCCCATGGTCCACATTTCCCCTGCCTCTCTCAATTCCTTGGCACGGGATCACTGGGCTTCCCCTCCCTCCCGCCCTTCCCTCGTCTGACTCCTACCCACCCCCAACGAACCCTCGCCTCCGCATCCCCAAACCCTGGACCGTCGCCGGCGAAGATCTCCTCCGGTCGTGTGCCGCCGCTGCTGCTCGCCGTGTGACATTTGGGACGGGGACCCAGGAATAGCAAACAAGCCGGACGTGTTTCTGCTCCATTGTTTTTTTTTCAATCTTGGTATTTCCGTCTCAAAATCGTTCCTTTATCTCACACTCTCCCTTGAAAAAACACGCACAAAACATTTCCAAACCACACTCGCCGAGGGGAAGATGTGATGATATTCTCTTTCTTTTCTTCACACGAACAGAAGGCCGAATAAAAGAAGTGGAAACGTTATTTCTTTTAGTTTAGTAGAAAAAAATGTTCGATGAAAACGGTAGTCGATGTGACGGGAATGAGGACAACTCAACTCGTATTTACATCGCTCAATTCGTGCTTAGTTTTGTTACCACTTCCAAATTATTTTTACGTAGCTTCATGCATGTTGGATTGCCTTTGAATATTTACTCTAAACGAAATCCTTGTGATTCGTTCCGGGTTTATTTTACCATAATTCAAAGATATATATGGAGAAAAAAAGCATAACGTCTTTAAATGTATGATTGGTATATACAATCACGATTGATTGAATGTGTATATAAACATACATGTATATAAATATATATATACACATTCTAAAAATCTGTGTATCTCAGCCAAATCTTTAACTTTCAAATTTAGTCAAATGACAACAATTTTTCAAGAGGAATTCAATCAAAACAATTTTTCCAAAAATTTCTCTTGAAAAATTGTTTTTATTCGACTAGATTTGAAAGTTATACATTTGGTTGAGACATACAGATTTTTAGAATGCCACACAGGTATGTTAAGTATTCGTACCACCAAACCTCCAGTCAAGAACTAGTTCGCACATAAGAGAATGGGGTCGCTACTGTGAATAGTGCACTTCCCAAAGCGATGCCTTTGGTTTTGAATCTCGTCCGTGCAACATCATTCAATCGTATCTCGATCCTTACTTCAACGCTGTGTGAGAAGGACTTCGAGTGCAGCACTCCGCCCGGTGAATGGAACGATAAATATTGAACCCCAAGGCACCTCTTCGTTAAAAGGAAGCCAATGTGACTCAGGTTTTCCTTCCCACCATCCGCTGGCTAAAATCTCACGTGCTCACAAGTTGTCTCTCCCTATCCTTAGTGGTGCCAATGACCTCGGCAGTCAGATGTTTGGTAGATATGCAATGTCTATTGGAAGCACGGCCCAGACATTTCTTATGGTGTGATATTACAACTCCCCTGACACCATGTACACACCCGAGGTATTGTGCTTCGAATAAAAGCAAAAAATTATGGAGTGAATACAACTTACTCTCGTTGATAAATAATCATCATCTGGGTGGAAAATGCACACAAAAAGTTATAAAAAAATTAATTAGTGTAACTGAGAAGGTTGTGCCATGCAGCCTGGTTATATAAAGTATTTTTTCGTTTGAAGGATCACGTTGAATGATAGGAATCCTTCAGTTCGTTTCCCGGGGACGCTGTAGAATAGGCAAAGCCACCTTAGATCCTGATTTCACGTGGAATACTTAAAAAATGAAAACTTTTTACGAATTATATTCGGATGATAGCATTTCATTTGTTTCCATTAAAATAAACATGTAGGGCTCTAACTTTCTTTCCATTAGGATGAAAGTGCCATTAAAGTGAAAAGCCAGTAAAAACCACATTTTGTTGATAGAGAACGATAAAATGAAGAAAGATTAATTATTTATATACGGAGGGAGCTCAAATGCTTCGAGTGTTCCGGTCTAAAAGGCAGTCATCAAAAATTGCTCAAAAGTGAAATAATACTTGATGTATCTACAATATTCACGTTAAAAAAAGATAGGAAACCCGGCGCATTGAATTTGGAATGACACGTTCAAAGTAAACCAAGTGGTCGATGTCCATGCTTCATCAACCACATTCATGAAGTAATTTTTATGAATCCGAAGGTAAGCAATTTTTTTAGGCTTGATTTCCGTTTTTCCTACATTCTCCGTGACTTTAAATAAACAGGCCAACTCTACAAGGATGCTTAAAGATTTATTGATCACATATAAATGGGACCTAAGGGCTTACATTGATTAATACGAAAAAGTATTGTTTTGGGTACAAGATATCGGGGATAAGCATTTAAATTGAAAAGTTAATTTAAAATTTAGCCTCTTCAAAGAAAATATGACACTTTTTACTCGCGTTTAACCTATGCGTTGCGTTTGTGTCTTGCGTCCAAGAAGGTGCAAGAATTCCTCCCCGATCTCCAAATTGTCTTTAAGGAGTACGGAGTACTCACGAAATACACCACCATTTTCAACGATAGTCCAGTGGAATACAGTATTTGCTTACATGAAGCAAAACCTGGAAAATTTTAGTGAGCGTGCTAAGTGATTGCCATGCATCGAACTGTGTAAATTTTATGAAACAATCAATAAATTGCGGTATTGAGACAAATGTTGCGAATTTAATTAATGCCACATGAACGAATCAATATAAATTCATCATTCAAATCCCGGCATTAAGTTTGAAGTTTCCTAGTCTACGATGGAATTTTTGTTCGCCTGAAAACAAAATTTCTTCATTGTTGGTGGCTAAACGAATCTCTGATCCGTTGCGCGGTTACTGAGTGGCTGAGTAGAGATAAAGTGAATCATATTATGTCATGGGCTTAGATAAGAATGAATATAATAATTTACTCTACGATTAAGGTGATCAGAACAGTGCACTTTCAGAATCATTTCGGTTTCATCATATGGAAACAAACTGAGATGCTTCAATATTCAACTACTTAGCGGAGGGTGCTCGGGTAAGATCTCATTTATGCCTCTGATAAATCATAGCAAACTGTGTGGTCCCCCGACGGACAACATCTTTCCGGAAACTGCCAAGTAACGCAGTGAAAAGTAACTGGTCAACTTTATTTAAATGTGAGAGTGTCACCATAAGACTTTGAAGACTGGTTTGATTGCGACTAATGCTTTATTCCCGTCTTACGTACTTTAATTTTATGACCATGATTCGGGTTGGCATTGGGGTTATACTGCTACTTATTGCTTACACACCGCTCCGCTTCTCGGGGAAAAGAATTCTTATTCTTCTCCTCCATCACCCAGGGTTATAACCAAAAATTCCAGAGCGCGCGCGCATCGACCCTCAGAATGAATTTCATTAAAACCCACATTTTGGGGGATGGTGCGGGGAGGTTTTTCCATCGAAATCCGAGTACGTATTCCTTTCTTCCCCTCCGTCCTTCGCCCTCCCTCCCCGCCCTGTCCCAAATGTGTCCATGGCGTCCGCTCTTCCTGCCCGGTCCCCTGGAATTCAAGCTCCAGGGCATCACCTCGAGCCGTTTTTCTGAGAACTCGTGGGAGGGAAGAGGAAAAAAAGATGGGCCTGGAATTCCAAGGAAAGGGAAGAAACTTGTACGAATCCTTTTCCTTCTTCTCCCCGGGACAAACCTCATCCCATCCCCTCCCTCGGAAATATCCCCTCCCAATTCATCTGTCCCTCGGACTTATATTCCTACTCGAAGAAGCCTCCTCCTCCTCCCCTACTCATCTACATCCTCCACCCCCTCGGACTTTTGAACCCTTTTCCCACTTCCACCCTCTCCTCCCTTCATCATATCTCCCTCATGGAGATGCGAGATTTTGAGTCGGTTCACGACATTGATGCTGAAGTAAATATTTTTTCGAAAGATTACGATTCAAATGAAATAGCGTACAACTTTGCCACGTTCGTAAGCGTTACGCATCGACGCCTTCGAATATCTCAAGGGGAAATGCTTTAGAAACTGTCTCTTGATAGTGTGTGGGGTTTGGCAAAATCACCGATAAATACGACCAGGAAAATTTGCTATATAATAAAATGTGATGCAGGAAAAAATCCAAAAACGGTAGTTTCGGGGAGTTATCATTTTGATTTTGGAAACTGTCCACTCTATTGATTGTCTTTCCTATTCCTTCGGATGTTTTTTATCACATACACCGATGCATTATTCCTCAAGTCGTCGTAAGGACGTGTGGCAAGGGGTGTTAGGCCACCAGTCGTACTTTTACTTCAATTCTCCCACAAAAAAACACAAGACGCCCCAAAATCCACCGAGAGAGCTAGTAGACTGGTGGAAACTAAACACACCATTTATGCCAAAATTTTCATACACATTAAAATGTTATACTGTTAGTGATTCGTAATAAAGCACTTGAGTTAATTTTTTTAGGAGAATTTTCACTGAGAATATTTTACGTCTCTGGGAATTAGCCATGGAAAATATTTATAAGCATTCCTCTGCTGGAATCTTGCAGCAGAACTATCTCCATTTCCTATACATAACACCCGAGTCGTCGAAAAGTTAAAAAATTTCCGTAAATAAGGCTTTGTTAGTCCATTTTGCTCATTAAGGAGGTAAACTGTGTTAGTGGTTTTACGTTCTCGTTCTAAAATATTCTTTAAGAATATATTTAACAGCGGTCTCAATCCTGGGCTTCATAACTGAACCTTATATTCATCTTTTGCTAAGTTTTAAGGTGACCCTCCCTATTTTTTATGATCGATATCCATTTGGTGCTGCACTGGGATTCCTCTCCGTTCTTGCCACACTATTCTATTCATTCGTCAGCCAGGAAGTATTTTTGATTTGGAAAGGAAGTTGGAATGAGTACAGAGAACAGCCATGCACCTTACTCAGCTTTCATTCAGCAGACCCACTAAAAATTTTCCACGTTTCAGCGAGCTTAGGGCGTAATCTTCTTTTTTATCCTACGCTCAATCAATACTGCAATAAGTGGATCAAAGGAGTTCAGTGCCACGGGTAGGCATTCGGTTTCCGCTCGTTTGGTCTATTTTTTTTCCTTCTGGCCCGCCGGGCTGGGAATCAATCCTCTCTGCTCACCGAGGCGCTCAGGAAAAGAATGACTCGACTTACAATTCAGTGCACACGATCCACATCTCCTCCTCTAACTGCGGCGGAGGTTTTGGGGATTTAAAGGCGCCACGACGCTTTTCCGTGCAGAGGGAGGAAACGTTCGCGTGAAAAAAATGTGTGGGTAATTTGAGAAAGATAGTACGGATAATTCTCATACCACTCCGGCTATTTGTGCTTTCTGCATTTAAAAGTACGGGTACCTTCGCTAAAAATGCTTGTGTTGAAAAGTGCGCGTGGGTGAAGAATTGACCGGTTACGGTGATCATCCTGAAATTTAAATCCATCGGCAATCTACGAAAGTTGATACAGACTTAAAGGTCGTTTTTAGATGATGATTATGTCAATTACTGAAATCAGTATGCTTAATATTGGATAGAAACTTGGTGCTAAGTTTAGTAACGAATTCTTTTGCATGTTCCTGAAGATTATTTTTGCGCAGGCAGAAGCACTTCGTCTTGATTTCGTCGACGGAAGGGTTTACGCTTGTATTCAAAGGAACATTTGCTAGTCGTCATGTTAGATTCCATCCAAAGTTTAGAATTAGGCAACGCCGTCGTGTTAGCATGGACAATGGTGATTGAAACTATTGCAATGCCGAAGAAAAAAAAGATAAATAATTGGACTTTTCTAAAGAAATAAAGAAAGTTATTTCTGGAGCAAAAATCGGTATCCTCTAGAAATGGCCCTGCTCATCTGAAAATAACATAAAAATCGTGTTTTTTTCTGATTTCAGAACTGTAAATCGAATTTAACTCAATTATTAAATATGATCCCCCCTTTTCAAAGACACAATTTTAAGTATTCTGATTATATTTCTCAAAATCAGCACCATTGAAAACGGCCTTAACAATTTTAGTACTCTGAAGACATCAAGACTTTATCCGAGGCCCTGATTTTTATAATCTAATGTTGAAAGTAGCCACCCTATGTTTGAAGGAAAGCTTGAAAAATGGTTATTCATTCCTCTCCTCAATTACCACGAATGAATAACTATCAAGTGTTTCTCAATGAAAGTGCTGTTAAATTCATAGTAATGAATACTTTTTAAGCATCCACTAAATTATTTGGTGTACATCGCCATGAATCCGGCACTATTTTATTTTCCGGTTCCATGCTATCAAGATCAGCAATAAAAATCTTTACTTAGCTTCGCGTCTGTAGGAGGCAGCTTAATAATCATTCAAAGATTCCTACATTGGTTCAGAGAGACGACAATTAATATGAACCCAATCGATTTACATTGGCCCACAGCATTCATTGTTTTATTGTTGATAGCTTAATTTTACATAAGTAATTACCTTTACCAAAAAGAATACGTATTGAACTGTAACGATAAGTTAGTATTATGGAATTTTAAATCATCCGACAATTACTTTGCAGGGAGATCATATTTTGCAATACCGACAAATAATTCAAATAAATCCACGAGCATGTTTCAAATTTGCGACTTCATTCATTGGGTATTATTCAAACCAAGCCGATCTGGTATAATCGAATAAAAGTATTGCATCACGGTTTGTTCAACTACTTTAGAAAATAAGAAATAATTGCGCCCAAAAGTGCAGATGAATAGCAACTAAATTTAGCCTGAAAACTGCTGAAGAATTGTAGAATATATTGTGAAATGGGAAACAATAATATATGATTAAAAGAGCGACTCATGACACAGATTATTGTTTTGGTGGAACAGGATATTTCCTTGATCTAAGTTCCCGTGGATTGGAATAAATATTTCGGGCAGAAGTAATTTTTATCGTTGCATACAGTTTATAACCTTTGCGTAGATGGGTAAAAAGAGGAGCCCATAGGTTGCTGCTTTGCTTACTGATCTCTCGAAGCTTTCCAATCCCTCCCTACTCCTCTCTATCGCTCCACTCCTTCACATTCTCCCACCCAGCATCCACCAGCCATCCCCTCCCCAAAGCCTCCCCCGCTCTCCACGACCGACCCTCCTCTCCTCATTCCCCCCCGGCCTCCCATTCGGATCAATCCAAGGCACCGAGGGATCCATCGCTCCCCTCTCTCCAGCCGAACCGCACCCTCAACCCTCTCCTCTCCCCAAGGTCCCCTAAAGGGGTCTTCTCCCGGCGAGGGCGAAAGGAACGGGGGACGGTGGTCGGGTCTGTTTTGGGTGAGGGGGGGTTGAAGGTTTATGGAGGCTTTTTGTGTGTTTGTATGCGGGGTGGGGGGGGCGGTGTCCTGCATAGGGAGGGGGAGGAGTTGGTCCAGTCAACGCCTTCAAGGTTATTCTTCTCCCTCGCCATGGCGACGCGTGAGCTTCCCTCAAGGATAGGTAAACACACCGATACATAGGAGGGGGGAATTGGAGAGTCAGAAAGGGAGGTTCTCTCGCTGTGGGAGAGTTGGGTTTGGTGAGAAGAACTCTCGTCTCCGTTTGGAACAAGATGAAGGAAAGAAGGCCATCTTATGCCCGTCCCATCATCATCTCTGTCTCACGCCCTCTACCATTAAGCCACGACCTCTCACCTGCATAATAAGGTATACTTTCTCTTTATTATCCTTCTCCCTCTCCCCTTCTTCACTTCTCTTCCTCAATGTCTCTCCGGGCCCCACCAGAGGTGAGAGAGTGGTCATGAGAGGAGAGAGGTGCGTGATCTCGATGCGCAGTGCAAATGACCAGCCCAAACATCCCTAGTTTTTTTGGCCGTCAACTAGCTGGAAATTCATCATTGTTGATTCATCGAAATACATGGTTTTATATCAATGAATTCAGAGAAGATGCGGATTCGGATCCTAATTTATTACTAGTTAAGAGTAACGTTCGATTCAAGAGAATAAAACAGGGAATATATATAGTAGTAGTATTGTTGGGGAGGCGACCGACAGCTCAGGTCATTTGCGCCATAAGATATGGATGGGAAAGGATGAAGGGTGGAGAGAAACCCGGCGTCGGCATTAGCCTGCTCTTAACGAAAGGCGCCAAGGGGTTCGCAGCTTAACGTCCCATCCGACGGACGGCGTACTCACTCAAAGTACCCTCCACAAAGTACCTCAAGTAGGGATCGGGATACCACTGAAAAATATCTGTCGCCGCCGGAATTCGAACCCGGGCCCTCCCGGTGGGAAGCCCGTACGTTAGCAACCGCACCATCCCGATCCCCGGGGAATATATATATATATATATATATATATACAGATATATATAATATGAATGAAATTTTGAGTAGATGGAGTAAATGGAGATAGGAATGGAATTTGGTGGATAATTCATAAAATCAGTTACCTTTGTGGATAATAAAGCATTAGTTTTTCAGGCAGTCAAAGGGTTGCAAAAATTGCTGTGGGCATTGATATGTTAGTGAGTTAGGTATGAGATTAGAATGAATGTAAAGAAAACAATTGGTTGGTGGTTTTTCAGAAAAAAGACCGCTAAATTAAATATTAAAAAAGGATTATGAGGAAAACATATTTCTTTTTTCCACAAGTTTATTGGTAACGTACTACGCGTTTCGGTTCAAAGTACCATCCTTAGAAGATGGCTCTGTGAATCAAAACGAGTAGTACGTTACCAACAAACTTGTGGAAAAGTGCAAATTGGCTTTTCTCATTCTGATAGACTTCTCTTACATCTCGCCAGAATCTGTTAAAAATATTTAAATAGGAGCTGAGAAACTAGAGCAGGTGGAACAATTTACCTATCTTGGAAATGTTTTCGACTAAAATGGTCAAAGTTGTAGGGACATATTAAGAGTTGCGTTAGATAGAGAAGTTTTCACATGGATGTGGAAATTGATGTCAGGGATTTTGGGTAAGGATACTAAGAAAATACTGGTTAGAGCTTTGATACTGAGATTGTTTTGTACGTCGGGGAAACTAGGCCAATCCTTTAAGCTGGATGATAAGCGTGGATTGGTGGCTTTTGTAATGTGGGCGTAAAGACGGACGGGAATGATGAAATGGACAGAAAGAAAAAGAAAAAAGATTAGGGGGAAGAGGGGATATGCTTGGGAGAAATAAAAAAACAGCAGGAAAGATGGATGGAGTGCGTTTTAATTGACGTGGAGATGTTGGAGGTTGTGATAAGAAGGGGAGAACAAGGCAATGGATAAAGGGGAAGGAATAGGAAAGGAATGTTGGATGGAATGAAGGGAGGAAGGAACTATGCGAAATTGAAGAGTGTCTCTTTGCAGTGACGAATGTCCAGTAATGCATTGTAAGGGTGGGCAAGGAAATGCATTGTTGTATAAAATATGTCCATCCAAAAGGTAACTTTACCAGTAGTAACTTCCAATATTTTTCTACACATAACAATATTTATTTACCCCGTTGGTCTACAAGAACATTCTCAAACCAAGTTAAATCATATAATTAGGATACTAACACAGCTATATTCGCAGTACTTGCATATCACATCGAATTAGCAATAGTTTTATCGATTAACAATGCAATTCAACATACGTATTTTATTAATATATAAATGAAATTCATATATAAATATAAATGAATGGATTTTATTTAATATATAATTACTTAACAAAATCATAAAAATTTCTCTTCAAGAGATATTGCTCTTCGGCATTGCTTTTTCAAGAGAAGAGTTTTACATTAGTTTTCAGTTTGGAGCTATTTTTCTCAGTTTTTGTGTCCTTGTTAACTCGGAGTATCTTTGTGACTGCAATGCAAGGTGTTCAAATTGAATTGAATTGAACGTTTATTTTTGTAGCGTAGTCATAGGTTTTCTTCCTACCTTCCTTCATTCCTACCACGATACATCCTTAAGCTATGAGGGATATGAGCTCTACGGCTGACTGAGAGAGATGGGGCAGTGACCTAAACCAAGAACCTTCGGTCAACTGCTTGTTTATTTTGTAATAGATGTGGTTAAGGACTGAAGCAGACGCGACATAGGAGTCGTGACTTGTATACCTCAGGGACGCTTACTGGCTCTGACACCACTCTCGTTGAATGTCGAGGGTCATCTGTCCATGATGGTCATGAGCCCAGGGGTTCTGTCAGGGCACAGCCACGGAGCGCTGAGTATCACTCTGCTACCTACGTTAAGGAAATAGGTGTAGCTTACCCACTCCAGATGTTGGTCTAAATCCCATAGTTTAACGTGTCAAGGTGTGATTTTAATACGAATAACTTTAATATGATGTATCCTTCTTTCAACTTTAGCTTCCTGCTAAATAATTGCTTTATAAATTCCATACAGTTGTAAGAAAGCCAATGGATTTTCGCTTATTCCTAGGTTAGCGTAAGAATAAAACTCGGTCAAGACGATCTTTGGCGACCGAGAGTTTCTATGCTCTGGTTTCACAAAACGGTCCTCGAGAGAAAAATACTCTCACAGCCTCCTCAAGAAAGACGCTTCCCACATTGCGCCTAGGTCTGCTGCTAAGGCGGACGCTATCATGTGACTCTTGCGCTAATAGGTTTACCCACCCTTTCAAAGAGGGATCGACCAAAGAGTCGCTCGAATTACTTTTGGATATTTTCTCTTCTTCTCTAGTGCGGTTTGGAAGGATTTACCGCGGGGTAGGCATAATATATTTGCTCGGGTTCCCTGCTCCTTCTCAAAGAGACGTGCGGAATGCTTCGACGGGTGAATTGAATTTCGGGTTTGTATCGAACTCTCTGGGTCCACGACCTCGATACCTCGGCTATTCGGGCGAAGGTCGACCCTGAGGTGATTTCTTTGAGTCCGTCGCCGAAGGAAGCGAGGTTTACGGCCGTCGGAAAGAGGGTACACTTTCGCACATAGTCGAATCCAATCGAATTGAGCAAATATTATCCACTTTGTCACTTCATTCTCATTCCATGAAGTGAGAATAAGTGGTTGAATTGCTGTAGACATAATCACGATTTTTTTATTCTATGCATTGAGGCGTGAGGATCAGCTTGTGCTGCTGATGTTAGTGCACAATCGTGGGTCCATTGTACGTTCTACGCAAGAACTAGAAAATTATTACTTGAATCCGCCTGTGGAATGTGCGAAACGAGGCGTGCGTGCATTGTTTGAGAGAACCTATGATGAAATATGCCTTGTGAAAAATAGAACATCTGCCTCAAATAACCTTCACGCTAGCACAATTCTGTATGCTTAAATTACAAGTTTAGCGTACCGAAATGACTTAAACAATGTACCAATGCAGTAAAAAGTATGTTGGGGATTGCAAATTTATTCGGCTGAAATTATCCACAATCGGGTCTTAAGGGTAGCAGTTCGACTTCCATTGCAACAGGCATTGATGAAAGAGAACGGTTGGAATCTGAAATTCCTAGGATTCCTGAAACGTCTTAAGTACTGAACTCTACAGTAGATAACTGATATTTACATAATATCAGAGTGGAAAAAATCGTTATTCAGCTAATAACTTAACGAGAAAAAATGAATTAATCACTCTGCACTAATTCTAAAGCAAGTCATTAGTTTTAAGTGGGGCCAGATCGTTTCATCTTTTATTTGACGAAGTCATATTCAAATCAGAACTTTTACGAATTTTAGATAGCTAATATCATTTAACTTTGTAATTCAATAGGAAATATAGTATTTTCCTCTTACAACCTAAATATATATTTCTCCATAAATATCGTAATAGGTCAGGAAGGTAGACACTGTACGAGAAATATCCTAACCTGATATCGCCAATGGCCATCTGCGATTTTCATAGTCTTTATATCCAAGAGATGCTTAAAATCAGAAACTGAAGAAGAATTTGACATTGCATCAATGAATAAAGTTAATGAATTAATAATTATAACATTACCATAAAAAACACAGTAAACAACCCGAAGGTCGGTTAGGTGATGGTAGAGCTAATAATATATACCATAAACACAGTATTCAACCTGAAGGTCGGTTGGGTAGGTGATGGTAGAGTTCACTCAGTACTAAGCCCGACGGCGTGTGAACATTCACACATCAGGGTAGTGGGGCCAGTTCCTTTCCCTGTTCCGGTTATGGATTCCCAGAAAGATCTGGTACCCGAAAAATCAACTAGCTTGGGTAGAGCTGCAGGTGCCCTTGCACGGGAATCGAACCCGGGACCCTCCGGTCAGTAGTCCAACGCTCTACCCCCTGGACTACCGCGACCCACTATAACATTACAATCAAGGGTAATTTTAACCAAAACTCCGAGGTACATCTTGGTCTATACAGTAAACTCTTAAAATCAGTCACACAAATCTGTCCACTCAAATAATGTGTGTAGAAACAATAGGTATATTTAACATACGAGGCAATGAAAAAATATGATTTGATGAATGAGGCCATGTGCAGCCTTTTCTCTTGGCGAGTGATTTAATAAAAATAAGGATATTTGAATATTTACTCTCAAAACAAGACTCGTCAACATATGAATAAGTTACTTTATTGCAGGTGTAATTAGGTACTTGGAAAGTGGAGAGAAAGCATGAATTCCATATTTTTTGATGATTCCTTCATTTGGTCATTCAGTCTGTATTTTTGCTCATCGCTCATTCATTCCTTATTTTACTTGTTCGTTCATTCATCTGATCTTGCTCATTTCGCTCGCTCATATGCTCATTGCTTCTCTCGTTCGTTCGTAACCGTTCCACTCAGAGGGCCCGGGTTCGAACCCCGGAAGCGTCGAATATATTTCAGTGGTATCTTGATCCCTACTTGAGGTGCTTTGTGGAGAGCACTTTGAGTGAGTACGCCGTCCGTCGGATGGGACGTTAAACTGCTGACCCCTTGGCGCCTTTCGTTAAGAGTAGGCTAATGCCGATGCCGGGTTTCTCTCCATCCTTTCCTGTCCATCCCTAATGGCGCAAATGACCTTTGCTCTCGGTCGCCTCCCCTAAATACTACTACTACCGAGGTTCACCTCCACCTCTTTTCAACCCTTCCCTCGCAGACCATCCCTCTTCTGACTCCGGCGCGATAACTCCGATCCTCTCCTCCCTTCATCCCTATCCCCTCCCTCCGTCCCATAAGCCCATTATCTACCCATTCCTTTCTCACACCATTTCACTCTTGCCTGGAGTGCGGGGGAGTCTGTGAGGAGATTGCGTGCCAGGGGGAGGATTCGGTGGATCCGCCCTCCTCCTTTCTCCGCATTATACTCCCATGAGTGCTCACGCAGAGCGCCCTCGTCTCCGATCCGGAGCCTCTTACGTTCCAAACTCTTTTCTCCTGTCTCTCGGGAGAAAGAGAGTAGTAAAGCGGGGTAAAGTAGAGCAGTAAAGATGACATTTTTCTCCCTTCAGCAACCTAGCAAATCCCATTTCGAGGGAGGAGAGGGGGTGGGTCCGAGTGCGTACTCCGGGGGGGGGATTGATGAGACGGGGGATGGAATCATCTCCTGCGTCTCGTGGGTACTTTGGGGGTGCATGGCCCCGTGATTTTTTCGGGAGTCTTGCTAGGAATCGCGATCCCTTGATGCCTCCCGAGGATTCGCTTCCGCTGCTGTCTCGAGAACGGCGAATGTAGTAATTCTCGGTTAGTCCTTTTGTTTCTGGTTCACTTGGAAGAGGAAGCTAGAACGAAACAGACAAAATAGAACGAAATACCAACAGACGATGTGCTCCTCGGACTTAAATCACTTCATTTACACATTTAGACTACGCTGCAAGTATTTGAGATCCGTAGGAGAAACCGAAAAATCATTATTGGGAAAGACTGAGAGAAAATCCGCCTGGTTTATACGGAATTGCGCCGGGAACTAGAGTGAGCGTGACGGCTAATTTGAATATGACAGTGTGGAAGCTCTCGGATTCACTCGAAAAGTAGGCAAGACTAAGAATTTTAGGCATATATAGGATACCTAAGTTTTCTATTAATATCGAGGCGGTCATTATGGAAAAGATTAATATCGTAATATTCGACCGTTGAGATAAAACAAGAGATATATAAACCGCCACCGGCCGGTGTAAGTGCTCCTTTTCCCTAGAACGATAGGAATAAAAAAATCGAACCAATGCACCAGAATATATCTACTTAATGGCAAAACTATTACAATTTAATCAATTATTGCGCGATTCATATGTTAATATTGATATACACTTGTATATATATATATATAAATATATATATATATATATCCATTCGCACATAGAAATTGATAAAAGGGAAGAGGATAGGAAAACACCCGCCCGGCAAGTGGAAGGTCCGGTGTTCAAGTTCCGGTTAAGAAAATATTTTTACATTTGTGAGCTGCTCAAATTCGCCTTCCCCACCTGTCCAGTATTCGTCTTCTATGTGTTTTCCTATCCCCTTTCCTTATTTCTATTTCTATGTGTGAATGAATATTTGTTCGCCGTATGGCGGGATTTCGTATTTGAATGCATATATATATATATATATATATATATATATATATATATATATATATATACATTCTACTACGATATATATATTAAAGATCCTGAGAATAACTTTAGCAGCGTGGGATATCAAACTTATTGTTCTGAAATCCTACATCATGTGAGGATTATACGTAGAACAATGTTTGATTTCCCACGCAGCTACAGTTATTCTCAGGATCATCAACAAAAGGATAGAGAGTAAGGCAAATCATTACTTAGGGGATGATCGGTTCGGATTTAGGAAGGGAAAAGGTACGCGTGATGCCATTGCAGTAATGAGATCACTAATCGAGAGGAATACAGAATACAATTGGGACGTATTTGCCTGTTTCGTAGATTTCGAAAAAGCGTTTGATAGAGTGAATTGGGAAAATCTGATGCGTGTATTGGAGGAAATAGGAATGGATTGGAGGGACAGGAGACTGATCCGCAACCTGTACATATCTCAGACTGCTCAGGTGCGAGTGGGGTACGGAGAGTCCGGATGGGCAGTGTTAGGAAGGGGTGTAAGACAGGGTTGCCCATTGTCACCGGTGCTGTTCAACGTATGTGTGGAAGAAATGATTAAAGAGGTATGGGAAGAACTGGAGGTAGGAATGAAAGTCGGAGGGGAATTCGTAAAATCGGTTAGGTTTGCTGAAAACCAAGCATTAGTTGCTCAGTCAGCCAAGGGGTTGCAAGCGAGTGAATTGGAAGTTCAGTGCAATAGATATGGGATGATAATTATCATTTTATTAATATTGATTATAATCAATATTAATAAAACCAAGGCTATGCGATTTTAGAGAAAGAAAAAGTCTAAGCTAAACATTAAAATAGGAGGGTAAAAAATAGAGCAGGAAGAACAGTTTACGTATCTCAGAAATTTTTTTGACCAACACAGTCAAAGTAGTACGGATGTAAGAATTGCGCTAGGCAGAGGCTATCTCAAGAAGGAGGGAGTTGATGACGGGGACGTTGAGTAGGGAGGTTAAGAAAAGACTTGTAAAAACTCTGATATGGAGCTATGTACGGCGCGGAAACGTGGTCGCTGAAGCAGGAGGATGGATGTAGATTGGAGGCTTTTGAAATGTGGTGTGGAGAAGAATGGAGAAGGTGAAATGGACCGAAAGGAAAACAAATGAGGAAGTACTAGAGATGGTGGGTGAGGAAAGGAGTTTGTTGGGAGATATCCTATGGAGGCAGGAAAAATCGATGAAAGGCGTATTGAGTGGCAGTGGGATGTTGAAGATGGTAATAGAGGGGGAAATGTTAGACAAACGAGGAAAGGGCAGGAACAGGATAGGAATTGTTGATGGGATGAAGGGAGGAAAGAAGTATACAGAGATGAAGAGAGACCTGATGTAGAGTAGGTTGCTGGATTGGGTTTTGCTAGGGGTCACAAAATGTTTATTTGTTGTTGTGTCCATCCAAAAACCTACCTTAACCGGTAGATTACCTAATGATAATATATTAAAGGTAAATATGAAAACATTATGTATATGAAAACAGCACTAGTGGACAAAGGCAAAAACACAGACACACACAAAAAAAAGGAAACTCACAATGTTTCGAATTTTCGGTGGCCCATACCACATACCACCTTTCTCAAGGAAGAGAAGGAGAGAACTGAGGAAAAGAAAGGAAAGGGCTGGAGACGTTGAATGGAAGGGGCAGGTACGCATATGTTTGTGGGGGGAACATCAGGAGAAGAAGAGGTAGGAGTAGGATTGTTAGAAGCGCGGGGACAATATGGATGGTGCTGGGGGCGGAGGGGGGATGAAAATATGTGGAAATCGGGGTAATTAATGCCTGATGTGTATACCTAGCCATTTCCAGGAATCCAGGAGACATATGAAGAGCTGCTCCTTTTTTGAGTTTCAGTGGAGGATCCGACGGTAGGAGGGATGATAAGATAGATACATTAGAGCATTTATCCAAAGGATTGTTTATTGGCGTGAGGCGAGTATACTGATTGGGCGTATGCCCATCAGGGAAGAATTCTTGCAGGTAACAGGGTGTTTAATGATTCTAATATCGAGGGGTGTGGTACACCGTCCAATATAAAAAGCAGGGTATAGTTGGCACTTCAGAAGGAAAACTACATTGCTGGAGGTGCATGAGGAGTAAATTTTTATAAAAAATTTAAAAATCGTAATTCAACTGTTCTCAATTCCTATTTATCAAAACCTTCTCCATATAATCTGCTAAGCATTTTTTTAAATCTCGTGTAATATTCTTTGCATGGGCGATTAATTTAAAACTAAAAAATATCATTTGTTAATTAAATTGAGAACACAATGTATATTTACACTGTTCTCAAGAAAAGTGTAAATATACATTGTGTTCATTTTTTCTTGAAATCTGAGCCTGAAACAATTGAATCATTTGTTAAATCAGGACCGACCATTCAAGAAGACGAAAATGATTTCTTTCAACCCTGCCCATACAAGGTTTTCATAAAAAGTAACGGCTAAAGTTTCGGAAAAATATATTTATTTCAGATGTTGTTACAATACCTCAAAACTCTTCAAAGTACATTCCTTGAACGTCGACACACTTTTATCCGCGGCTTTTCCACGAGTCGAAGGCTCCCTGATAAGCGTATTCCGAAAGATCCTTGATGAGACGCGTGCACGCTTCTTTTACTGCACTTAGGGGCCCCATGATGGTGTCCGTTGAGGGTGGATTTCACTTTTGGGAATAGAAAATAGTCTACGAAGTAATAATAGGAAGTCAGAGTCTTCTTCAATGCGTTGCAGATCTTCGCAAGCAGACACTCGACTCTGCTCTTGGTCGCCCGCCAAGATCTTTGGGACGAGTTTAGCACAGTTATTCACACTGCCGAATTTCAGTTATAATGGTGTGCACTGTAATATTGTCAAAGCCCATGCGAATTGTGATCATGCATACGAGTACCGTTAACTGACGGTCTGAATTTAGCACTCCACGTACACGTTGTCGTCGGTTCTTGACGTCGGCCGCCGTTCAGCGCGGGGTTCCTCCTCCACACTCTCTCGGCCACCTTCGAAGGGCTTATACCACTTATAAACTGCAGTTTGTGACATGCCTTAATCCTCGAGCACTCGGCAAATCATGCCTAACGTCTCTATAGTCGATTTCCCCAACATGACACAACATTTGATTGCGTGCCGCTATTCAATCGTTCGCTGCATTTTGCACTTGCACCGAGTCACTCGACAGGGGCTCACTAACAGCACGATCTAGCCTGAAGGAACGCTCGCAGACGATTGGCGCGTGTTGAAGGTCAGACCCCCCACCACCGAGCTAATGCGGTGCGACGTAGAATCATGTCAGGAAAACACTGTCTTGGTACTTTTTATAAAAACGTTGTAGCGGAGAGCATCCTGAATTTCTTACGTCCCTCTCAATTAAGGATTCTACTGCCAGCAAAAATTTAACTTGAATATCGTAAAAGTGACAGTGGGGATTGGGATGGGAAGGGCGGTAAAACGCACTGGCTTCCTTCCCTGAGAGTTTGCGTTCGATTCTCCGTGGTGACAGGAATTTGAAGTGGTATCCTGATTCTTACTTTGGGTGCTTAATGGAGAGCACTTTAAATAAGTACACCGTCTGTCCGATTGAACGTTCATTTGTGGACCACTTAGCTTCAAAAAATACCACTTAAAAATAGATTAATACCAACGTTGGGTTTTCTACGCTCTTCCTCCATTCCTCCAGTGATGATTATAAAAATAAATATAAAAATATGTGATTTTTAGGAATAACTATTTAAGTGCTTCTCATTTCTCCAACGACTATCGTTCGGTTCAAATTTGGAAAAAATAGATTATTAGGATTATTAGGAAAGCTCTAAACTCTGCTCGCCAGGCTCGCCGACATCCCACTAAACTCGCATGGTACGTAGTAAAGCAGAAATAATGTTTGACTCATGACTCGGGTGCCGTCATCATGGAAACGCCGGATGCTTGGAATGATGATATGAGTTAGTTTACGCGTCCAGCGCGAAGCAACAAGGATTCACTATGCTTGATATCCTCATTCCGAGATCTTCAACTGCTGTAACAGATTTAGTTCGAGGTAATTTCATTGTTATGCCTAAAATATTTTTTTACAGTTGAACGGATGTCTAGTCTTAGGGCAGGCGAATTTTTGGACAATGGTGTGTAGCGATCTCGCGAAAACTACTTCGTTTTTCTAGAATCGCAGATTGGCTGAAAATCACCTCAATAGTGAAGGTTTACTTAAGGCATTCTAAAACGCTTCAAATACTGGTTTTATTATATTTAGGTTATGTATTTTGACGGATGAAAAACAAACTTCATTTCAGAGTGCTTCGCGGTTTCTTTGGATCGCTTTCTTTAGATCAAGAAATGAGTTAATTATTAACTTGTAAGATATTTTTTACATACATAAACATGTGTGAACTTACATACATGCATATTTATCTCATACAGAACATTTCCGTATGTACGGCAATATTCCCAATTTATAATGGAAGATAAGAATGTGGGAGCAAACTTGTGATTTTTTTATGGTTGCGTACCCGTGCGAGGGAAGAAGGAGTACTTGAATCTGCCAGTGCTGGTGCCTATCTCTCTTATTTTATCCTGGTGGTCTAATTTTCCAATGTAACGTGATAATTTCTACGGCGTCACAAGCTAATTCAGTTATTCCGTACCTCTTTAATAGTTTTATTGTTAGTCTTCCTGGATATAGTCGTGAATCTAGAGCCTCTCTTCCTAATTCCTAGAGCTTAACCGTCACGCTGAGTCTCTTCTCAATGCACAGTTGAACTTCTCGTCCACAGCCAAATAAAGATGGTAAAACGTTAAGCTTGAGCTTGCAATTCTCAGAATGCATTGGAACTGCGCCGAAACGGATAATTGGCAAAGACAAACTCAAGAGTTCCAAGGTCTTCGCCTTCCCGGTTGAGACTCCTTCGGGCATCACATTCGGATTCCATCCCAGACAATGATTCCTTCGGCGAAATCTGTCTTCTGCACCTCGCTTGGTGCGACGGAAATCCATCCCCCGAGGATTTTCACCGGAGCAAGGAAAATAGAACAATTTTGTCACGATCGGCCGAGGAGCTCGATAGCACAACATCTCTCTCTCTCTCTCTCTCTCTCTCTCTCTCCCTGCATCTGGTGCCACACAGCTTTCCATTCGCTCCCTTTCTTTATCAATCAACGGGAGGCCACCCACAGAGGCAAGTCTTCCTTCTGCCCGTCCAGAGCGGACTGTCTTAAAAGAGATGCGGTGGAGTTTCACGAATTCATTCTCCCTTTAAAAGCAACGATTCTTTTATAAGAGACACAGTTACTAATTCTCAACGGGTACTGGAGCTTCATAAAAAGCTTTCTTTTGGGAAAAATCAATAGTAATTATGCGCATGCGTATAATCACTACATAATATTTATACGAATTTTGTCATGTTTGCCTGTATACGTATTTTTGGAAAACGACGTTTGATCTGTTTTTGCGATTTTTGAAAAAGAATACCTTTTGTTTAATAAATTCAAATTATCATCTGGAATTATTACAAAGCGGATTGTACATTTAAAATATAAACCTCATTTATTGGGAGCGATTTTTATTGATCATATTTATATCTAGTGAAACACTCTGGCCTATCTTTAAACTCACCATACTCTGGGAAGCGTAACAAAATAGCAAAGTATATTATCACGTCTATACAGTAATTAAGTTAGTGCTCGAGTAGTTCTAACTAATTAGGAATAAAATCAACCCATTTATTTACCACTTTAGCAGATATATTCATTAAACACATTATATATGCTACATTGATCGATTGTGATTCTTACTTGGTTCAAAACTTAGCGTATAAGATACTAAAATATACAACATTGTTAAAACTAATTTAATGAAATAAAAAGAGAATGAGAGAATAAAAAAGACAAATTTTAAACAAATTTTGATATTGTTACTTTGGCACGTTGATTTTTTGGTACAGTGGTTCATGAAATGTCACAATTCTTGGCCACATGGCCGCATGGGAATTCTATTGAACAATCTACTGCTCGTTACATTCTTGCTTACTCTGATTTGTTTGTTTTTAAGTTTCCCCTTCCATTCCTCGTTTTTCTCTCTGTCGGGGGGGACCCTACCGCTGTCTGCAGCCTTGTATCAAATTCCCTAACTGTGTCTTTGGGGGCGGATACCTTTGTGATTTGCCTATATAATAGTGGAACTTCGCCTCCTTACTTTTCAAATTCTAGCTTGCACGTTATTGCATTATTTTTTACTGCATTCTAAGGTTCATTTATTTTTTAGTTGATAGCACGTGTATCTGCACACGTGTATGTTAAAAAGTTTTTTGCATGAATGTGTACGCCACTCTGGCTGTAGGTTAGAATAAATTGTTGATTTTGCATGCGGTTTTATTTTCTTTTACGGGTGGTGACCTAACACCCTCCGCCACACCCCACATCCCCATCATACCCCCTTGCGGAGGATTGCGGTGTAATTTATATCCAAATGAATTGCATTTTGTTATTGGCAATAGTCATATTGACATTAGGTAATATAATTTTTATTGAGTACGTTCTCTAAATTAGTTAGCTCATCTTAAACGCATAACATGAGTGGAAGGGATTTATTTGGACAGCAGCAATAAAAGGATACACAACCATTCTCTCATTGTTCCTCACTTTTTCATCCCTTCGGGTTCGTCCTTTTTTTTAGTATTTTTCCTTAGCCCCTGGAAGTGTCATGGACTTTTACGTATTGAAAGCGAGTGATATTAAAAAGAAAACGCTGGAGTTCGATTCTCAATCGGCATTCGTTGTGCTTTTAAGCTGAGATGGAAGATGACTGCAAAAGGCTGGAAGGCATGTTGCAAAACGTTGAGTGAAAGAGGGGACAATAGTAGCAGTTGAAGGCAATTTGAATGTCCTTGGAGTCATCAGAAGTCTTAGCCAATAAAACCACCGGTGTAGTTAGTTACATTTGGGCGTGTTTTCTTGCAAATACATTAATGCCTTATATATTCAAATTCTAAATTTTCTACGAGACTTACGATGCTAAATTAACAAAAAAACCGTTCCATCC
Organism: Hetaerina titia; assembly: GCA_037158775.1. Taxonomy (NCBI): domain Eukaryota; kingdom Metazoa; phylum Arthropoda; class Insecta; order Odonata; family Calopterygidae; genus Hetaerina; species Hetaerina titia. The sequence continues at coordinate 102,483,971 of CM073773.1, read as the reverse complement.
CATTGGGATGTCTAACGTATAAACTTTTTATAATTCAAATTCTTTCAAAAGTTTCAACGCTTTGGTATTCTTGAGTGTTTTACCAAGTAAATAAAATACTGGTTTCATGCTTAGCTTAACTAAAATTCCTCAGTCGTCTCTGACTCCCCACAAGGTATTTCACTCTAATCACACGACTTTAAATCCAAGCAGGGAATAAACCTCGTTGCTCTGAGTTTTATGACAAATGTCATTGGCCAGGTCATAGAGATGATTCGCAATGACCCTTCACCCGGGGACTAGAGTTATTAGTCCTTAAATGACCATCAGAAAGTGGTAGAGAAGGGGTAGGAATGAGAGTTCTTTAAGTAATGCCCAGTCCCTCTAAAATCCTCTCCGGAAATTGTTTTGTCGCTGCTTAACCTGTTGCATGAATCATGGAATTTCTCTATTCTTGAGTCAGTTTGCAAAAACGTCTCACTCAACAGGTCCTGCATGATTAAGGAGTGCATCCTCTGCTGCTCGGTCTGAATGACATCCAGCCCTGAATGAGAATTAAGTTTCATCTCTTCCGGAGATATCGATCATGGGAAGGAAGTCATGGTCTTTCGCTTTATTATGCCTTCAACTTCGGGATGTCACACATACCCATATTTCTCGGATGGAAATGGCGTTGCCCAGGGCGATATTTACATTTTGATTTCGTTTCTTCAGTGCTGGGCAAACTACTGAAGTGTGAGAGGACTGGAACTCACGTAAAAATGACTCCGCGGAAAAAGGACTCCTCATTTGCAGAAAGTTGCATTGTGAAGAGTTGAATCAATTAAGGAAACGAGGAAGTAATATTGATGCATCTTTGTCGAGGTGATTCCAAGAAAAGGTCTCAAAATTATGAAAAAAATGACAAAGTTAGAAAGGTTCCAGGGATATAAGAGTGAAAAGTTACGTATTCCCATGCCATTAGTTGAGAGCGTTGGCTCATCTCCCCCTTTCCCTCTGACTCAGTGGATGAGGTGGGGTGGGGATGAGTGGTTAATGGGCTCCCATTTTTTTTTCTTTTTCCAAAGTTCTTGACTTTTGGATTCGGTAAAAAAATCAGCATTTTTTCAAAACGAAAGATTTAACTTTCCTGGAAGACGAAATTACTTAAAATAAATGTATGCAGGGAATTTTAAAGGAGTATTTATTTTAAATGTCAAATAGGTACTATGGGAATCATCTATAAACGTGAACTTCAATGTACGTATATTCTATAGGGCGTGGTAGGAATTAATAATCTGACGCGATAATTTGTGATTTGGGGTTTTGGTAGACTTAATGCGGTAGGTGAGATTTGGTTGGTAGGAGAGGCTTGGTGAGATCTTATGGCCTTGATAAATACGAAACTAAGTTGGCCATCTAATCTGTTAGGAGCCTAATAAAATTGGACGCCGGGCATAGGAAACACTGAATAGTACTCGTAATTGCGTGGAAACAAGATAAAACAATACGGCGGATAACCACTGTGGCTTATGGAAATGTAGCAAACGCAAACTCTCATCATGTAAGGTATACAATTAGAGGTTTTGTTGAGATCCTGTGAAGGAACGGCGCCGAAACAGTTTTATGTCTAGATCACAGAATAAAAGCACTAGATCAAGCAATTGTTTTGGCTCAAGCAAAATCATATTAGACCAGAATAATAAAATAAGAAATAGAACTAGTAATAATGTCTAAATAATTTGAATAGAGACATGCCTACACATAGTCTCTCATTCCTGGAAAAGTAATTTCAGAATTTAAGATTAAAAATTATTTCAATAATTGAAACCATTAGTCTGTTACGTTCAAAGATACCTATAGACATTAAATGTTAAATAAGACCTCTATCACCTATGAACTAAAGATCCTGATGGTAAAATTGGAGAAAACCTGTTAATATAATTATTAATATGCATTTTTACCCGAAATACTAGTTTAATTAATATAATTTATCATAATAAAAGCAATGGTGGACCAAATATGCCTTAATATGATTTAAATCTTGCAGTATATGGTAATTATGTTCTTAAAATTATGATGAAAAGGCATTTGAATTTGAAATTTTCTGAGGTCTATTAGAAACTGAATAAATTCTAGAATCCTTATTATTATATAAACTGAATTTTAAATCCTATTTTACGAGAGATTTATATTTTTTGAGAGTCTTTAAGTTGGAGAATGCCATCGAAGAGGTTAATTTTCTGGCGTTCATATTCTCATAATCATCCTTCCTGCGTTCCCGCCTTAGTACGGGCCTTATTTTGGGAGAGCCGACCTTTTGCTGATAAGAAGTTCTTTCCGCCATCCTTTTGCGAAACTTTAATCTCCGTGGGCGTCTAAGGGGAAGGGGAGAAGGAAATCCCTTGGGCCAAAACCTGCAATTCACGCGGGGCATTCAAAACATTTCTCATTCCCTTCGATGGCTGATTTCCTTCGGGGTTGCGAGAAGGTATACCACTTCGGGTGCCCTTCCCTCTCGCCATTTCCTCGACACGGTGCGACGGAATCATCGCGAAATGGGCTCCATTCACATTTAATACTCTTCGGGGCATATTTGTAGGATCTCCGGTTGGCTGAAATCCAAGGGCGGAGGCATGGGGCAAGGGGATAGGAAGCGAGACGTGAGGGAGAGGGGAAAGGGATGGATTAGGGAGAGGGGAGGACTGGGAGAGAGAAATGGAAGGAGATCATAGGGAAAGAGGGGAGAGGAGGAACACGGAGTAAAGAAATAAAGAGGAACTCTTCCCCAATATTTTTTCGAGGACTGTAGTCTGAATCCACCACGAGGCGGACTGAATGAAAAATGCACGCGAATATGACCAATCATTCTCCTGCGAAAAGAACTAACTTTTTCTACCTTAGTGGGCTCTAGACGGTTATTTTGATGCAATTTTGCTCGCATCACGCATAAAATCCAATTTCCCTTTCAGTCTTCTCCCTTTTGGTGACGTTTACAAACGAATGACTTATGATTACTCCGTAAGCCGATGCCAAGAATGTCTTCGAGGAATGAAAATCACAGGCGTCAATTGAGACAGCCTGAGAATGAAAACGTGACAAACATGATTGAAAAATTGCATTTCTTTTAAAAAGTCTTCATTAATATTTCGCTGTTATCTAGTCTCAAGTAACAAATTGGTGGTCAATCATTGAAGAAAGGAAGCGTACGCGAGTAGACTCATGTACGAGACACGAGCCTCCGAGTTAATATAGTATGCATCCCGCATCCCACCAACGTCATGAGTGGTACAGGTGACCAGGCGTAAAACCTTAGGCGAACTAAAATCATTAATAAATTCTTTAGCAACTCCATTTTCTAAATTATATTCATTCCACAGCTGCTTTTTTAATACAGAAATCAATTTCATGACATGAGAAAAATTATGCATTAAGGTAGCCTCATAAACATTAAAAAAAATAGAATTGTGATATCATTAAAAATATGTGTAGCAGCCGGTGATATTTCACCATTAAGTCTGGGGAAAAACGTGGATTGAATCGCTACTAATAATGGAACTTGAATAATGTCGCAATGCAATGGATTTGCAATAATATATCATTTTACCAAATGGAACCACTAATTGCCTTGTTCATTTTAATTGTGCTATTAATAAATTGAAATACACTTACACTAGTGAGCATGATCTAAAAATTAAGTAGTGAATGGAAGCATACATTAATTAAAAATCAAACAAAGCTTGGAAAGAGGTTTTAATGCGAATAAACGATAGGTACTTGAATTATTTCCCTCACGATTTGGTATTGTCGACCTCAGACTTGAACTTTTCCTCGTCACTTTCCAAACAAACAAAACACTTCAACATGGTTCTTATTTATTGTCATACCTCATGCAACGAACATGGTAGTCGAGTGAGTAAGATTCTGGTCTACTGGTAGGAGGACCTGGTACCAGAGCTATCTTAAAAACCGTAGGCGTCATAGGGAAAGGAACTGCCCCCTCTACCCTGACGTGTGAAATTCATATGCCGTCGGAGTTTGCATTAGGTGAGCTGTACCCTACTCACCTATCAAACAATTCTTCGAGTTCATAATTGTGGTGGTTGTATGAAACGAATACGACATGTTATGACATCAATGCAAGTATTTGAGAAAACTTTTAAAATCTCTCTCCACTTATGTGAGATATTTTATTCACTTGAAAATGGTGATAGCAACGCGTACATAATGTGACGCAGATCAACTGACAGTGTTTTCTTATTATAAATTTCCCTTTGGGAGATTTCAATGAGGTCAGGTGAAGTAATTCAGTGGTATCACACCTTTTTTTTGGGAGTGAATATCCATTCTTTCGTACGGAAATTATTTTTTGTTTGAAGGATGCAAACATGTCTCAATCCCTGGGAGGCGATGCTGCCCAAGAACATGCTGCGAAAGGGGCCATTAACCAAAGTGTGCCTTGAATGCAAACAAGAGGCCCTTTTTAGCATCTTCTTTTTTAGGGTGTGTGATGTCGTTCCTTCCTCGCTCACCATATTGGGCATTTTGACGCACAATCCGGAGGATCTAGTAAATATACACGAGGCATGGAGAAAAGCAGGTAAACATATCGGGCAAAGTTTGACCCAAAAACACTTCCTTATAGGTATATTTATCCATTATCTTCCATACCTTCTTTTAAAACCTTTGACATGTGCATAAATATTTGGCAATAATTTGGCCAGAAAATGATTTGCACACTCGGAAATCGCCATATACAAAATTTACTTTACCCGCCTTCGAAGAGTCACCTTTTCAATTTCAAACAAGGTTGACAAGCCAATATTGATATTAGAGAACTTGTTGTCCCTTATCAAGCCATAAAACGCATGAGACCCTAGCATCAGAAAATAATTGTACTATTTTGCTTGTCGACATTCGTGTAAGCCTGTGGGTTCCTAGGATTTCAAAACACCTTCGTTAGCATAGAGTTACACGATCGCTGGAATTTGCATAGCACACTTGTTTAAGGCAGAAACCAAATGCTTTGAGTTAAAAAAGAACACTCGCGCTATTCGTTCAATTAAATTGAAATGAAATACTGTTCATCATCGTGTTCATTGTTATGATACTGATACGATTCCACCTGTATCATCAACAATATTTGGTATAAATGGTTGTCATTCAATCAAATATTGGTTGAATGATAAGAATTAACAGTGAAATGACATTTTTAAAATGATCACCCAATGTTTAATTTGCACGCCTTATGGGAGTGATTTACAACTTCTGTTTTTCAATGGAACACAGAGAAGGTATTTTCCGAGTGCTAGAAAAATTGTGGTAAAAATAGAAATTATTCTGTGCACACACATGATTTAAACACATTATCATGAAAATAAATATTAAGAAACACATTTAATTGAATTTAGTAACAAAATATAATCATTTTATTATTTCAATATAGATTAATTGTGATGTAAAAATATCGTTCAAGTAATGTAGTTTATAACGGTGACTGTGAGCCACATGAAGTCATTGGGGGACCGCGGGGTGTACAACCTCGGTTTGCAGACTTAAAGATTAGTTTGGTATGACCTCTAATATCAAAAATTAAAATCAACCTTCTGTTTGGTTAATGTAGATTAGTGCAAGGCGAACGGTGAAACAGTGGAAATAGTAAATCACTCTGCCGATGCCTTTATTTGAGATTTGAATAACATCAATAAAATGAGCGTTAACAGCCAGGAACACACCTTTTGAATGTCGACGTTAAAAGGAATTAATTACACTGAATGCATACACAATTGTGATTGTATCCTAAGCAACTATCAAAAGTAGTGAATACTAACACGAGTACAATGGATATTTAGTTTCTCCATGAAGTCAATATGATAACAAAATTAGCGTGACAACCCAAAAGTCACGGGTTTGGGTACCACCTCTGAAATGGTTGCTATACGTGTATTTGTCCTAGTTTAAATAGGTGAGATACTGTGATGTAACTTGAGTTGTAGGAGTACGATCTGAGATATACTACTTCGTATTAGGCTATGGAAATAGAACCTGATGAACGTTCATGAAGCAGGAAATGTTCATCTACGGAAATGTTTCTCTTGGAGTTCGTTTCTTAAAGCTGGGTGAAGTGGAGCATTTCCTTTGCGGATTCTTGAATTCTGCCAACCCATCGCCAACGATATCGATCGGGGCGATTTTACCGGGCTCATTCTGGAGTTGAAGCGGGTTTTTCCGAACTTTTCCGGGGTCATTATATTAGCATTGATTTTTAAAAGTCGTTTAATCGTGTGTGGCATTTTGGAAGGAAACGGTAGGCCATCTCAATCGTCGACCATTTCCGAATAATTCTGAACTGAAGTCAAACGGCGTGCGTTAACAACTCCTTTCGATTCATCCACGACGTAATATGCCTGCTCCTTTTGTGCCCTGTGCAAAGAGCGCCTTTCTCTTCCTCTTTGTCCGGAACCGATCCTCTCTGCTCTCCGCGCGGTGCTTGGAGAAACGGGTCTGAAAAGAGATCCGATCTAATTCACCTTCGCACATCGTTCCCCCGTCATCGCGGCGGGAATCAAGGGAGGGCGGATGAGGTGCGCTCCGTTCACTCTATTCCATCCACCACCCACGCGAGCGAACATTGCGACGCCGCTCGATTCAATTTCGCCGACTGCCATCACCCTCCGTCCCAGGGGAGAACTTTGAGGGTAAGACCGCGATGGGAATTCTGTTTCGGCGGATCTCCTCCCCGAACTGACTCTCCCCTCGATCAGTTGGTTCGTTGTGTGTGGCATCATCCATAAAAAAACATCAGGAAACTTTTCAGTGGGGAGGATGAGAGGAGAGTAGTCCGCGGTGACGTCTCTCAGTGTGGGAGGCAGGACGGGTTTTGCAGTCCTTGGCATCACGGTATGGAACAAATTTATCAAACAACCTGAACTTAAAAGTCCGACTAACTGACCGGAAAATTGCAAATGTTAGTTTGTAACAGGGATACAAGGAACCTTGTTATTGTTGCAAGGGATATCGGTGCTTTATTTCCGATTAAAAAACTTGTTTTTGAGAATTACATGTACGTATTTTATTGGAAATGGAAGATATGCTTTGATTTTGAGGCGTTTCTTTCTTATTGTGCTGGGAGTGGGAATTGTGATAAAAAGTATTAGAATCTAATAAATAGTATCTCAAATTTTTCTCTATTTTCATACCTCTCCATTTAATTTGGGGGTTAGGGATATTCTTTTAATGCCATTAGTAATGTCCGAGGATTATAAAAATCTTAGTGATGCTTAATCAAACATCGGGTAAATGAGCCTCCGGAGGATATAATCTCATCTACTATTGCAATAAAGTAACACAATGTTCCCTGATAAAAGTTTTACCGAGACTTCTTTTATTTTGACTTTTCTTGATTCCAAATTATCTTGAATGCATCTAAAATGATCGTCACATATCCAGTGTAAGGTACAGATAAGGAGAATTAACATCTGCTCTTATTTTTTAATAGGTAAATTCTTACTATCTGTTTCTGAAGACGATGAAAATGCATTGCTAATTTTATTACTTAAGGTCAAATATACTATAGTAGGGAAGCCTATATATTCAATCACACACTCTCTTCAATTTTTCCGATCGTGTAAGTTAAAGTTCATCTCCAGATTTCTTTGTACGAGATGTATCATATTATGATTTCACATACAATTGCAGTTCTTATTTATTGTAGTATAATGCTGTGAAAATCATTTTAAAGTACTTTCAGATTATTATTGCTCATAATGTCTCTGAATATTAGTGTCACGTTGCGAATAATAATATGCTAGTCTTTGATTTCACGTAAGTTGTAATAAGAATTATTAAAACCACTGTCAGGCAACTATCTGTTGAACGCAGGAGATTGCGCGCGCCGATATTTGAACCGTATGGTAGTAATAATAATGATAATAATAATCTTTATTTACGAAATATAAAACTTTGTGATACCGGTATGCCTCGTTGAATCGGGTAAACCCTAGGAAGAAAAAAAATGCGACTTTCGACGATTGCACATTGTCTAGAATTTCCTTCAAAATCATGAAACCAGAAGCGAGAGCGTCAGTTAACCTTTAGAAAAACTCGCCCTAGATCATAGAGACTGGCAATGGTGGGATTAGATTTTGCTAGTGGCCCAAGTCAGTGAGATAAATACCAAATAACCTTTGAATGTCTCGGTTTGTTAGAACCAATCACCAAAAAAAAAACGCTGTAGGTTGTAAAAGATATGACACCAAACGTGTTTTAGTGGGAAAATAAAAAAAATGATTTACAAGAAAGTTCATCCTTTGCTAGGGGTTACCTCACTGGGAAAGCACGCACAAACAGAGTTTATATTTACACCTTTTTTTGGCATTTTTCAGAAAAATTAAATCCTCTCCAAGGGAAACCTCATTAATCAAAGAGTCTCCTATTCGAACTAATTTGTGCGTTTTTAACGGTCCCGCTAAAGTCCCACTAATAGACCACAAGCTCGCTTGATAGTTAGTTGGGATAATAATTCCAAGACGGGCCTATCAGATTCACTCTATAAATCTCACTGGGTCACCAAAAGTGTTTTGCGAGGTGTTCTAAACACCAGGGGTCGACTTGGTTCACACAATCGTTTGACGATTTGCGAAAATGCTAAAGAAACTAATTTGACCCATCTGTTGACAGCACCAATGACCCTTGAATTCTTTCCATAGCGTAGGGGTTTAAACATAACTCCATATTGTCCTTTCGACACATGGCATTCGGTGGGGGAGGGAAATAGTATTTTTAAAGGGATTTTCGAAGGTTTTCAGAGGAGGGATTAGGAATAGGGGTGAGACGGGAGTGTTTTCAAGGCCCTCGCACATCTTCTGCCACCTTGTTGGTCGCCTCGTTGCGTGGGGAATACACTCGTCCCCTCCTCCTTCGCCGCCTCCCACTTTCCCCGAAAAGCGAAGCATCCTCGTCGCCGTCACCAGCAGTGAGTCGTCTTCGAACGAGCGGACGGGTTGGTCCCACTCTACCGACGAGATAGTTGGGTGGACTCGCACGAGTTGGGATGGGCGGGAGGAGAGAACTGGGCTTAGGTGGCCTCTTCGGGAAGGTCGGGTAAAAGAGAAACAGGGGGGAAGGGGAAGCGAGGTGTTTAGAAAAACTAGATGGCAAGTTGGGTGGAAAATTTTGCGAAGGGACGCAGTTATGTGGGGCGATGGGTAGAAGAAGAGAGCGGGAAGAAAGCGCCTGTCAGTATGTTTAGCGCGTGCGCTAATACTGTTCATTATTACCTCAAATTGATCCTTATTAATGTGCTATAATTGAGCAACCCACTGGGTCAGACGCTGTCACAGCCTCTTCACTTAAGGACAGACGCCACCTACTCCATTCTTGACGTAGATGACTCCAGTAAAAGTAACTCTGGACCTACTAAAAGTAATTACTTTTAATAAATTAATTGTGCATATTATATGCATGCTTAAATCTCACTCATGCATTCATTAATACATGATTACGCATATAATTATGCAACCTAAGACAAGTATGATAAAATGCTGAAACTATCATGCTTAGTGGTACGTATTTTCATTGGCGTGGGGGTTCTCAAGTGGACTCTCATGAACAGGTTCATTTCATGGAAACCGTACGCCTGTCCCCATCGCCTTAAGACCATCTCCATCCCTACTAGTTGATGAAAGATGATGTTAATCTACTTACCCCAAGAAATGAAAAGGAACGGGTTTGACAATGGTTTCTCGATTAGCAAATATCTTTTTTAAAGGTTATTTCGACTATAGACGAAAATTGGCTCTCACGAAACCCCAATGAATTTTAACTCTTGTTAGAGGATGCCGGCTTAAAAGTGTTTCGAGTGCCATTCACAGTAAAACTAACCAAAACTATTGAGAGTTGAAAGTTTGTTATTTTCCCAGCACATTAAGTAAACATAGTTGCTAAAACTTTACAATTATCTGGAAGGCATTTCAAATATTGGAGAACCCTCCATGAAATACTCAAATGCGAGTGATAAAATTAGTAAGTTCCTGATATAAAGTTCGGTTTTGGAGTATCAAAATTTAGAAACATGATTTCCGCTCAATGAATAATACATTTTAATTGAAAGACTACCTCAAATAGTCAAAAACTTTGCACTTTGATTTTCAATTTTGTGCCAAGACTACTTTCCAATCAATTATCTCACCCTAACTAAAAATTAACAAGACTTCTTTCTTGAAAATTTCTTTCGTCGCCTGATACTTTTTGATGGTTTGCATAATCTCTCTCTTGGTACACTTAACTGATAATTCTAGAATATACCAAAAACCAAAAATAATATTTTAAAACAAGGAAAACGCCAAATATTTAGTTTGGATAAACACTAAAACAGTTATTAGGAATAACTTGGTTCCGGTTGTTAAAACTTAATACTTATAATTTTTATTATTTGTATATATTGTAATAAACTGAATGTACGAAACAAAAAAACGGTATCTTTTCGAGCCCATTGATAATGTCTTGCCGAAAATATTATCGATTTTGAGGCGCGGGCATAGAGTTAGTCTATGATATACCTAGTTTACCTTCAGTAGGTGGTTATGTGACATTTCAGTATTAATTTCAACAAGAAGCAGTCTTTATGTTTAACTTTAATTAGCAAAAAATCGTGCAAAAAACATACACATTTAATTTCAACTCATAGACGGATAAAATCAAGATGTAAATATCATATTATACAAGTGTACTTGTATGGGTATCATACACAAGTATACGTGTATATAATATCATATATAAAAATTTTCAATTTGAATATAGGAATCAAGAAATTTAGCAGTCAAAAACAGAGTGCAGTTCAAATAGGAATCGACAGGAATGGAAGAAGGGAAATATTGCAGTATGTTATATACACTGCCATTGATAATGTATTTCAAATCATCATTGGTGCAAGAGTGTATAGTTGCAGAAGTCTATATTAGTTACGTAGGAATGAAGTCTGGAAATTCTTATGCACGTCATGCATTGAACATGGCTTATGGTAAAATATTTCGAAATTTTAAATGCTAGTTAAACCATCGATGCAAATCAAAATATTTTTTCTATACTTTTGTAAGTATGCAAGGTGCAGGGCAAGTTTCCTCTGAAACTTAGCCTTCAACCGTCATTCAATCGTGAGTGGTAATGATGTGGTAAGGATTTCCTATTGATTAAGAAAATTCAAAATAAAACTTGCATTACTTACGTACCATCTATACGCGGAACCACGGACTTAGCAAAAGTTATTATCAAGGTGGACTGCACTAAATGTTGTCGGGACGACCTTTTAACGACGAGATAAAGGATGCAGTTGAAATGCAATCTACTTCTTCCTGTGCTCGCAACGTGCATCGAATTCGAATGGACATACTGTAAATTAATGCGGACATAACTGGAATGCAATTGTTGCCACGGTGACTGGAGAGAGCCGAGGCGCCTATGCAGATGGCGGTCCAGAGGGACAAGACCTGCTTCCCCCCTAATCTCTCCTGCAAATGAAATGCATCGTGCACTGGGGCCACCATCCAGAGTTCAAGCGGAGCTTAGAGCAAGCACGTTTAGCCTACCGAGTGATGCCTCGCTCGCCTTTTTGCTGTCTCCAACAAACGACCAACAAGGATTTCCTTTCGAAACACGTGCGTCTCCCGAAATAAGCGTTCCTGAGTATCCCACCTCTCCAGTTGCATGCAGATATCCAAACTCCACGCACGTGATCTTCCTAAATCTGGAGATGGTAACAGAAAATGACTTACAAATTTGAAAAAAATGCAGTCATAGCAAAGAAAACACACACACACATATATATGTACACATACATATAAGAGCAGTCATATCTTATCTTCCGAAGAAGACGGAGTTCGAGTCCGTCGAAATTATCAAGATAATATTGTGAGTGTTCTTTTTATGTGTTCTCGTGCTGTGTGTTGCTGTCTAAGTTTTTTATTCAACATTTATGTGTTACTTCGAAGAAATCATCTATATACATATACATACATACATACATATATATATAAATATATATATATATATATGTATGTATGCATGTATAATATACATACATATATATATATATATATATATATATATATGTGTGTGTGTGTATGTTCTGTTCCTAATTCCTCTTGAGAAAGGTGGTTGGACCACCGAAAATTCGAGAACCAGTGAGTTTTCCCTCTTTTGTGTTTTGGTTTCTGTGTTTGTTATGACTATCAGTGAATTTACATTACACGTTTGTGGGTTTTCCAAAAAAGTGTATATATATATATATATATATATATATATATATATATATATGATAAGAGAACATAGATAAATTAACGTTGAATATGAGTCAGTTCCCGCGGTTGATAGTCGAAACAAACAACGCGATGCTAACATTGAAAAATCGAATAATTAGAAGTAAAGCCTTGAAGTTTTCAACACAAAAATAATGATACGAGACCGAAAGGTGGGTGGGGTGAAGTGGGGGAAGTGAAGGGTGCCGCCTTTTCACATAGTCTCTCGGAAAACACACAGACGTGCTACAAACACACAGGTATACACACACACACACACTCTTAACAGGAGTTGCATCCGATTCGGCGATGAACCCCATGAGTTTCCCATCCGCCGAGCACATTGGGGAGCGTAGAAGGAGAGTAGAAAGGTATAGACGGGAGAGAGAGGGGAATAGAGGGACCCCGGGGGCAAGTCGTTACGGACGGTGAAGCTCGTGAGAGGAGCGAGATACGTACGGGGAGAGAGTGGCGGTGTGGGGCGGTCGAGGGGACTGAGCGGCGGATGTCACTGTAGCAGGGTCGGTGGAGGGAAGGAGGGGTGGAGAGAGAGAGGATTAGGATTGGGAGGAGGTGAGGAGAGGGAGGGAGAGGGGGTTTTGAGAGGGAGTTGGGTTGAGGAGAGGCAGCAGTCGAGGAGAGGCGCGCGGGACTCGTCGGTCTCCCTCGCACACACATACGTCGCCACCTCATCCTCTTCCGACTATCCCGCGGGGAGGGGGGGGGTTAAGGGAGACGGGGGGAATGAGGGAGAGGGTGGGAAGCGACGTTGCAATTAAGAGAAGCTGAATCCTTGCGTCGCCATATTGACACGTCCCGCCACCCATCTTTGGAAAACCGCCTTCACATGCGCCTCTACCGCAGGTCGGGGGATGTGTTTTCGTATATGCCAGCGTGCGTGTGTGATGAGAGCCCACGACAAAAATGTGTTTGTAAAAAAATATCGTACCCTACGCACGCACTGATTTATGTATTCACGTGCGCACGCGTGCGTATTTATGTACGTGCGTAAGTATGTACGCACGCATAGAGTTTATGTATTAAACACACACACAAGTGTATGTGTGTTTAATACATAAACTCTGCCATCACCTACCAGACCGACTTTTGGGTTGATCACTCTTTGCGTGTATACAAAAAATCACATATATATACATGTATAAAAAAACTTTCACAGCAACAGACAACATGAGAACACATAAAAGGAACACTCACACGTTATATCTTGATAATTTCGACGGAATGGAGCTCCGTCTATATACATATATATATATATATATATATATATATATATATATATTATATATATATATATATATATTCATCCATATGGAAATAGATAAGGAAAGGGATAGGAACACATATAAAAGACGAACACAGAAGAGTACAGGAGAACTCTCCTGTGTTCGTCTTTTATATGCACACGAGATTTGCATCTATTGAGAAGAATCACCAGTAGTGGACAACGGAAGAACACTGAATAGCATAATCAAGAAGTGATTACCCACGATGAAAAAGTTACAACACAAGTCCATAAATTAGCCAACAACTAACAAAGGCCTGAATATGGAGTGTAATTCTCTGCGGTTGTACAAAGTGAACGCTTGAAGGACCAGGGTAAAGGATATTGGAATCAATGTAAATGTGGTACAAAAAGAAAACGATGGACAGCCTCGTATACTTAGACATATTCTTTCGTACTCTGTACGATTAGCTGTCGGAGACAATGTTGTAAAAGGAAAGAAAGCACGAAGGTCATCACAGGAAAACCTTGACTGAGACGCATTAAAAAATAATGGTGGAATTGAAAGCAGAGTAGTGTGAATGCATCATTAGGTCATATGATTGAAAATTGAATGATGACTTGCGTCTAGCCATTCTCATTTTTCTGGCTGATAATGAAACTGGTGCTAATGGCTGCCTGAAACATTTGAAACAAGCAACCATGAAAATATTTATCTTTTGATAATAAAGCTGGATCTTTTTTAATGTTATTAGAGTGGTTTTCTCTCATTGAATTGACTAAAAACCCTGTACGGAACCGCAAATATTTATTTGTGGGATCATTTTTTCGGGATAACCAGCACGAAATAACAATAACGTGCCATCTTGCTATTTTTTTCTTCATATGATAGCTTAACTGGCTAATGCAATCGATCGGATATCGAGGGATCCGGATTCGAATCCCGATGAAGGTGACTGATTTTTACACTCTGAAATTGTTGTGAAGTAATGAAATTGCTGCACTATAATGCACTTATAGCTTATGACTCCGTTAAAAGTGATTGCCGCGGCATCTCCCGCAGTTTCTTGTAATTCATAACTTTTTAGGTGGAATAACGGTTTATACACAGTCACTTGGCGTAATGATCTCATGTGTTTCATCATTGACCGAGTCTGTAATTCATTGTAAGTTGTATTTTTTTATTGTTTGTAAAATTGTAAAACGCATTGTAAAACATTGGTTTGGAATACTCGGAAGGTCAAATATTTTCCAAAAATTGCGCGCATAATTTCTTCAAAAAATATAATTGCGAATAATTTTTGCAAAATCTTCTATTTAAGGAATAATTTATTTGCATCTCTTACCTTTCAGGAAACCTCATAAGCGACGTACCTCTAAACACGCTTCACTGGAGGAAAAACGTAGACCATGAAAGGAAACAATTTTAAAGTTAAGCAAATTAAATGGGAAAAAGGAAGGATGAAGAGGAAGAAGGATGCTCAGACATACGCGTACAAAAAAGGGGGACTCAGACGCATAGGCTATCTTGAGTAGTCTTGTCGCTTTTAGGAATTTTTCCCGCGTGATGCTTTCAACTTTTCTCTTAAAAAAATATGCGTCCAGGGAAGTGATGAGCGGTCGTATGACGACACTAAAGTAGTATGAGTTAGGAGCACTCGTTTCTACTGCTCGGCTAGAAGGGAAGTGGGGAAGAGGGGAGGAGAGGGAACGCCAGACTATCACTCCACCGAAAATGTTGAGATGAAACAAAGGCGCGGGATTATTAGCGCCGTTCCCACATTAGAGGTGAATCTCTTTATAGAAAAGTAACGCTTTCGTATGCTAAATTGAGTGAGGAAATTAATCGGAATATCACAGCTATTAAAAAAATAATTATTTTTATCAGTAATATATTTTCGTTATAAATTATTAAAAAACTGCATCATCATCATCATCAGTATTTCACTCCTAGGATTGGTTTACAGCATCCCTCCATTCGCCTATATTTAATGTCCATTCCCTCAATCCCTGATACCTTTTCTGTTTTACGTCTTTCTTAATTTGTCCCATGTAGTACGTGTCTCTTGGTCTTCCCCGTGGAATCTTCCCTTCTATTTTTCCTTCTATGACATTCCTAATCAATCCATTGTGCCTCAATGTGTGTCCGATCCATCCATTTCTTCTTTGTCGTAGAGCTCTCCATATGATCCCATCCTCTTCTGCTCTTCTATATAATTCCTTACTCCTTACTTTGTCAGTCCATTTAATCTCCAGCATTCTCCTCCAGCACCATGTTTCAAAGGCTTCTATTCTTCGCTGGTCCACTTTTCCAATATGCCATATTTCCGATCCGTAGAGTGCAGTACAAAAATTTTAACGAATTACTTCCTTGCTTCCAGCCTTAGGTTCTTTGAAGAGAGTAATTGCCTCTTCTTAATGAATTTGTTCATAGCTTGGAATATTGTTCGCTTGATGTCGCTCGAACTTCTTCCATCCCATATTACGCTGCTGCCCAGGTAGATGAAGGATTACACCTGCCCTAGTCTCGCCTCTCGAATTGTCATAAACGAACAAAAATATCAATGCATAGAAGTCAACCCACCATCAAAAATTCCACAGGTTACACTCAAGTAACAAATAAAACCATAAGAAGAATTTATTATTCCTAAACATCTAATATAATTTCATCTTCTATCAATAAAAATGAGCCACCAGCACGTGAGCATCTACGATACATCTCCAAAATCAAAGGAAAAGTAAGCAACGAGAGGGATTAAGCAATGCTAGAAGACTAATTTACTTCCATTGTCTAAGAGCTTATTGAACATCCACTTAAAATTAACCCCTTTTCTTTATTTTTAATAAGAAATTGGCTTTGAGTTATTCATATATTAGAAATAATTAAAGATGCTCGTCATTTTATTCCTTTCGGAACTCAATAAGGTTTACGATCACGGATGACACAACAATATGGTGGAATTCGACATTCTCTTTGAACTTCGATGATCGGAGTGCATTCATTCACCCGTGCACACCGGGTTCACATTTCCATTGATGTTGGAAACTCATATCCGCGAAACAAATTTTTGGCTTCATTTCCGGTGATATGCCGAATGCAGATAACTTGTCGGAGAATTAAACCGGAGTGACTCCGTGTCTCCGCAGAGGCATTATAATATCCAGAGAGGAAGAACGCACTTGATCGCGTTTCCCCGTCAATTTAACTCCCTCCCTCCTCCCATATCCCTTGCCAAAGAAATGAGTCGGCTGTCCTTACGGGCGCCTCGTGTTGCCCGCCTCCTTCTCCTCCAGGCCGTTGTCTTATGTCGTAATATCGCGTCTGCCGTACCACGGGGCCCACCCGTCCCTCCCGCGCCCCGTCGCAATCCTCCCGCTCCACAGTCACGTCGGGACATTAAGCACAGGCACATTTGGAAGAGGGCACGGGGGTGATTACACAGTCCCTGGTTCAGGGCTTGGAAGGGCTACTGGGGTTGATTAGAAGGAACGGCGTGGGGATTTGTTGGGCAAGAAACGAGAGTGAGAGCGAATGCAGGAACCTTATACAAATAGTATTGCTGTTCCGATCACTTATTTGTCAACTCCCACTGTGCCTTTCCAATAATATTGGTGAACGACTCTCTCCGTTGGTTAATTTAAGTTCAGGTACGTATAGTGTTAAACTGAAACTTCACCCACATTGAGAACCGAATACATACAAATACATACATTCACGTACGAAATCCCGCCATGCGGCGAACAAATATTCATTCACACATAGAAATAGATATCAGCAAAGGGGATAGGAAAACACATAAAAGACGAACACAGGACATGTGGTGAAGGTGGATTTGAACAGATTACAAATGAAAAATATTTCCTTAACCGGGACTTGAATACCGGACCTTCCACTTGCCGGACGGATGCCCTGTACTCGGTAGCGGCGGTAGCGGCAAGTGGAAGGTCCGGTATTCAAGTCCCGGTTAAGGAAATTTTTTTACATTTGTAATCTGTTCAAATCCACCTTCACCACATGTCCTGTGTTCGTCTTTTATGTGTTTTCCTATCCCCTTTCCTTATATATATATATATATATATATATATATATATATATATATATATATATATATATATATATATTAGGTAATCTACCGGTTAGGGTAGGTTTTTGGATGGACACAACTATCAAATAAACATTTTGTGACTCCCCACCTAGCAAACTAATCTACATCAGGTCCCTCTTCATCTCGGTGTACTTCTTTCCTCCCTTCATCCCGTCCAACATCCCTATCCTGTTCCTATCCTACCACGCTTGCCCAACATTCTCCCCTCTATTACCCTCTTCAACATTCCACTACCGCTCAATACGCCTTTCATCCATTTTTCCTGCCTCCATAGGATTTCTCTCAACAAACTCCTCTCCTCCCCCACCATTTCTAGTACTTCCTCATTTGTTTTCCTTTCGGTCCATTTCACCTTCTCCATTCTTCTCCACACCCACATTTCAAAAGCCTCCAATCTACGTCTATCCTCCTGCTTCAGCGACCACGTTTCCGCGCCGTACATAGCTACGCTCCATATCAGAGGTTTTACGAGTCTTGTCTTAACATCCCTACTCAACGTCCCCGTCATCAACTCCCTCCTCCTTGAGAAAGCCTCCTTGCCTAGCGCAATTCTTCTCCTTACGTCCCTACCACTTTGACCGTATTGGTCCAAAACACTTCCGAGATATGTAAACTGCTCTACCTGCTCTATTCTATATATATATATATGTTTTTTATATTTATATATCCAGGGGGTCGAGCGTTGGACTACTGACTGGAGGGTTCCGGGTTCGATTCCCGTGCAAGGCACTCTGGGCACCTCCAAGCTCCACCCAAGCTAGTTGATTTTTCGGGTACCAGATCTTCCTGGGAAACCATAGCCGGCACAAGGAAAGGAACTGGCCCCCCTACCCTGATGTGTTAATTTCACACGCCGTCGGGCTTAGTACTGAGTGAACTCTACCATCACCTACCCAACCGGCCTTCAGGTTGAATACTGTGTTTATGGTATATATTATTAACTATATCGTAACTTTAATTAATTATATTTCTGCTGATGAAGGGACCGCCTCCTGGCCCCAAATCGTCCATGAGTTTTACAAGTCTTTGGATATTCCACCTTAATGACTTTCTAACAGATATAGGTAGTGGTAGTAGTATTTATGGAAGGCAACCGACATCTAAGGTCATTTGCGGCAAGGAAAGGGTGGAGAGAAACCTAGTGTCGACATTAACCTACTCTTAACAAAAAGAGGTCCGCAGCTTAACGTCCCATCCGACGGACGGCGTACTAACTGGAAGTGTCCTCTATAAAGCAAGTCAAGTAGGAATCGCGATACCACTGAAAAATACCTGTCGGGATTCAAACCCGAGCCCTCTGTGTGGAAAGCCAGTATGTTAGCCACCGCAACATTCCGATCTCCCTAATATACGTAGGTACAAGAAAATGGGTAGAAACACATGTATAAGACGAACACAAGGCTATTGGTGAAGGTTGAAGGGTTTTGTTAACCAGAACTCGAGCCACGGACCTTCGAACTTCTTCAATTGCTAGAATATTTTAGTACTGAAAATTAAATCGACTCGGTATCTTCCGTTTAGAATGGAATCCGTCGGTGCACTTCAATATAAAAAAATGATAAACACAGTCGAAATCCGCACCCAGTTTAATTTTCTCTGACCAAGGTTTCATTATCAAGGTTATCTGTGGATCCAAACTTGGTTGGTGAGAATTTTCCTGTTGTGTCATTTTATTATGATGAATGTCGAATATTTCCATGAAGTCACACCTAAGAAACTCTTTTACCGTTTGATTTCTTCGATTGCAAATAATAAATGACTACGTTTTGGAACATTCACGTTAAAAGTACTGAGTCAATATCATTTGAATTTACTTAACAATGGTTGCTATGACAAGTAAAAAGACTTGCAACGTAATTCTAACCCGTATTTTCGTAAAAATGACCTAAAAAATTACGAACGTGACGCAATCGCTGGAACGATAACAGAGCCGAGTTCCTTCTCCGTGTTCCCGCCCATATACTATTATGAGAGGTATTATTCCCACTACGAATGCTTCGGCGTGATAACTGACAGGTAACAGATGATGCCCCGCGAATACCTTTTTATTTCTTCAATTCCATTTTGCTCGAAATGATTGGCGCACGCATCGAACAGCGTCGGCCGAACATTAACCCTTTGCCGCGTTTTGCCATTCTCCCTTTTTTTCGTGAGGAGACGAGGGAAGAGCGAAGTGTTTAAACAGCAATCGGTCAAAATGAAGTCGAAGGCTGTAAAATGCCGCATTCGAAAAGAGGTGAGTCGACGAAAACTCTTTTATTTGTCCGTGCAGTGGCGGGGACATGGTTGCGTTGGAAACACATTTGTTGCAGGTCTGGCCGATGCGAGGGGAACAAGAGAGTGTCGGAGAGAGGAGAGGTGGGAAGAGAGAGATGTTGTGGCGGAAAAATGAGCAAAAAAAAATGACGGGAGGGATGCGATGAAAAATTCATCGCTTTCAATGGTGTGCGAATGTGTGTGTGTGTCTGTGGGGGGGGGGAGAGAGAGAGAGGAAGGGAAAGGAGAGAGTGTCGGCGAGAAATGTTTATAACTTCGAGAGCAACCGAAGTAAAAACAAAGGAAGGCGGCAGTGGCGAAGGTGAATCAAGTCTAAATGTCCAAAATGGTGGGAGCTAAATAAAAGAAGAACGATATTTGCGAAAAATCGAGATACGAACCATCCGAACCAGATCTTGTGGAGTCTTTATCAAAAAACTATAGGCAAAAACGTATTGCGGGAGAAGTATTTTTCAGTTGGAAATTTTTAGTTTCTTTTCGGTATGCTTTCGTCGTCCATTATAGGGTCTAAGAGATAGTAACACGAATATTCTGCTAACAAAAATATGCACAATTGCTCTAAATCAGAGTTTTCCGGACACAAAAATATTTTACCATATATATATACTCTTTGGGCATCTGCAGCTCCACCCAAGCCATGTGATTTTTCGGGTACTAGATCTTCCTGGGAAACCATAACCGGCGCAGGGAAAGGAACTGGCCCCCCTATTCTGGTGTGTGAATATTCACACGCCGTTGGGTTTAGTACTGGGTGAACTCTGCCATCACCTGTCAAACTGACCTTCGGGTTGATTACTGTGTTTATGGTTTATATATATATATATATATATTAATACTTACATATCTAATGGGACTTGGCTCGATTTCGGTAATTATCATTCCCACCGTTTCTCTAAATATCATTTAACTTACAATACATTATAGTAATCGCACAATGAATTATTGGATTGAATGATGAATTTCTTCAATGAAATGAATTATTGTACATTGAATTATGTACAGAAAGAATAATTCGTTTAATATCAGAAGAATGTACGATAAATATACTCGTATTTGCTCTATTAGAAAATTTTGTATGTAACACTTTCTTGGTTGCGGCAATCCCATACCCCAAATAAACGTCAGAGTTATTTTTAATAAGTTAAAATAATATATTATCGTTCTATCATGTGTTTAAACTTTCAAATTTGACTCCTAATTTAAACAATTTCGATCCAGTAGGGTATCCTGCTGACTCACCCAAAGAGATTTTTCTCTACACTTTTTCTCCATATTTTGGATCATATATTTTCTCATGTCTTGGGTTCCTCAATCTTTTCTTCTCTAATTCACTTGCCAAACACATGAATGCACTCACACCCATTTTATTAATTTTCATTGTCCTGCGTCGACTCTTTTTTCACCTTTTGAAGCTTATAATTTATCAGGTTTCTCCGTGCTTTTGCCATTACTGACAAAAGTTTTGACAGAGTTCCAGGTTGCATCTTCAGGTCAAAATTCCAGCTTGTGTCCTCAAACTTAAGACGACAGCAGGAACTTTGGTGAGGTGAACAATAAGAAAAATTTCGATGAGACCCGAGAGTATACAGTCTTCTCACACCATGAAAATCTTTGCAAAAATGCAATTTCCTCATTTCTTTTAAGATGTATATGATACGCATTTACCTTATATGTTCTTCTTCGCCCTCCAAAGATTTTCCCCTCATTCTTTCAGTCCCCCTATCAGATGCCAACCATCTTAGCTTCCTCCCTCCCTTTCCCTATTCCTGGTAATAATTGCGCCATGCCAAGCTTGGCGACGAAGAAGTTTCACAACTTTTCCCTCAATTTCGCTGTCAACCTTAATAACTAGACATGTATGTTTGCCCATTGTCTCCCTCCTCCGCAAGCCAAAGATGGAAATTCTGGCTTCTGCCAATCTATGGCGAAAACTTACAATTCGGCGACAGTTGATTAACTTCCTAAAAAACGCGAGTAAGTTGGAGGCACATACGGAAAAATTTCTAATATTGAAAAGAAATATATTTCATGCGGACATGTTCCATTCACTTTGTTCTACTCATGTAAAGCATAGGTAAGGGATATTGGCATGCGGTTAGAATTCTCTTATTCTACTTGATTCACGCCATAATACGGTCCAGGAAAGTGTAAAAAAAACTTTGGCACTGTGAGAAAGGGGTTATAAAAGAGGTGGTGTCACTATAAATTCATCCAAATTACTGCAGATTTACAAACCGCTTTCGTCACGTTCGCATTCCACCGAAGCGCCGATAGGGGACTCCGATATTGGCGTCGATTGTACTAAGAGCACTTTAACGTTTCGAAAAATAGTTTCCTTTTTGGACCGCGTCCCATTGTCCTCTCCCTTTGTCCCTTTGCCGCCCCCGGTATCCTTTCAACGTCCATCACCTTTCCTACCCAACCTAACCTCGCACCACGGTGTTGGTGGAACACTTCGCGTGCCGCCGGTGACGTGAGAGCTCACGCTATCGCAGGCGCGACGACCGTCAAATTTATTTTTTTTTCCATCGAAGGGATGGATTATTCAGCGTCGCTTACAGCCACGATCACGGGAGCCATTAAATAGGAATCTGGTGAAAAATATTCACCCGCACTCTGACAAGAGTGAGAAAGCGGTAACTAGACAGAATAATTGCGACATTTGAAAAAAAATATCCCTCGAGTAAGTTAATTCACGACTTAGAAAGAAATATTTGTCATATTTAGCAGTTTTGGCAATTATTTTACACGATATTTTGACAAACATGGTACAAATTTTAACCCGAGAGGAAACTATATTCCCAGTTACACTGACAGAAAGCAGCTTGTAGCTCATTATCATTCCGTAAATTTTCATTTTTTTTATTTTGCCAACGTATGTAGACGGAATCATCTAATAAGAGAGAGAATTTTGAAGGTCAAAAATTGCGACCAAACAATATGGTTGACCTCAATGGTTAACCAGTAACAATAATTACCAAATTGTTGCCGATTGAATGAAAGGGCAATTTGAAGGCAAAGGAAAAACAAATTTCTTGAAATTATAACAGTAGATTGAACTACTACTAAAAGTTATACTTAAAAATTCTTATGATGTATGATGTGCTTTGTACCATATGGACGAGTACTTGGACAAACCCATGAAATTTTTAAAATTTCATAGTGATCCCATCTATAATCTGGCACAAATTTGCTGAGATATTTTCCCACTCATCTCATTGTGCCTAAGTAATCCTATTAAAGCTCATTACAGGACACTCGGCATACAAATTCAGTATAGAACACTCGGATTGTACTGACAGGTTCAACTTCAATAGTTTCGTGGAATGTTATTTAGTGTAATATTGTTTTAATTGGTTTATGTTGCTTCCGTTCGTTTCTAGTGAAATAAGGCATGCTCATTTATCCATGAAATATTTAAAAGTCTTATATTAGTTGACTTAAATGCCCACCTACAACCTAGAGGACATAATTTTAGGTTAGAAAAATTCGATTAGTTTGATTTAAGGTTTTTTAATTTAAAAATCCTCAGCAAGAACTCAACGATAGGTTTAATAGACGAGATTAAAGCTGACCTTATTCTCTACCCTATATGGTTTCTCTCGGAATAGACCTGGAAAGTGTGGTCTGTAACCCGGCCATAATACCGATTGGACTATAACACCCATGTGATTATTTGTTTTTGTGCGCAGAAATAACGAAGCGCTAATTTTACATTAAAAAGAGTTGATTTGTTCAACGCATGAACTCAGTCACACCGTTCTATTTCCTATTTTATACACTAAATATTAGATAAAAATAATATTTAACTTTCAGTTGACATGAAAAGATCATCTGCGTGGGAAAATCTAATCAGTTTAAATTCAATGACGTTGAGGTAAGAATTTTCAAACCCGATTTGACACAATGGGCATTGTTTTAATATTAATTTAAGCATATCCAATGCATAATTTCATGTATATTTAGAATATTTTCTTAAAAAGAGGCAACACCGTTTATAGTACAGGATTTGTCCGGAAAATACAGGGTTCGTCCGGAAAATAAGTGTACTGATTTTTTCCCGTCGCTCCAGGCGCGCCCAGCACCGCTCTGACGGGCTGTGATTGGAGGGGGGTATGTTGGCAAGCGACGCTGAAAAAGGCAGTTGGCTCTGAGCTGTGGTGTAGTGAGGAGCTCTGTTAACTCGAACCTCCACGCTCGACCCACGTCACGGAACGCGATGCCGAAGTTTTTGGAGCAGCGTTATTCCATCAAATTTGCGGTAAAGCTTGGGAAATCGTCTACCGAAACTGTCGGTATGATTAACCAGGCTTACGGGGAGTCGCCATGTCCAGAAACATGATCTTTCGGTGGCAAAAGATGTTCGTGGAGGGCAGAGAAGAGGTCGACGACGAACCACGGCCTGGACGCCCATCAACGACACTCACCGACGAAAATGTGCAAAAAGTTCGCGATGTACTGATCTCTGATCGTCGTCTTAGTGTTTGGATGATAGCAGAGCAGTGTAATGTGCCAAAAACAATAGTGCACGAGATTATTAGGGACCAATTACAGATGCGAAAAATTTGTGCAAAGTTGGTGCCGAAAGTGCTCAGTGATGATCAAAGACTCAATCGTTTGGAAATCGCGACACAACTTGCGGATCACTGCAAAAATGATCCACATTTTTTAGAGAACGTTGTTTCGGGTGACGAGACGTGGATCTTTGAGTACGACCCGGAGTCGAAGAGACAAAGTGCGGAGTGGCACATCCCATCATCACCCCGTCAAAAGAAAGCTCGCATGAGCAAATCTCGGATCAAGGCGATGCTCATTGTCTTTTTGACAAAAGGGCAGTCGTCCACTACGAATTTGTACCTGAACGACAAAATGTAAATGCTGCATTTTACGTCCAAGTGCTCGACAGGCTTCGAAAACGAGTCGCCCGCGTCCGGCCAGCGATCAACCGTATGGCTGACAACCTGAGCGACAATGCGCCGTCTGTGCACGAGATTATTAGGGACCAAAAACATCTGGCGGCTGCATCATGACAATGCGCCGTCTCACACCGCGCTTGTCGTGTCGGACTTCTTGGCCAAGCACGGCGTGGCAACGCTGCCGCACCCGCCCTACAGCCCGGACTTGGAACCACTGGACTCCTTTCTGTTCCCGAAGATAAAGAGGAGTTTGAAAGGAACGCGATACGGGACTTTGGACGCCGTCAAAGAGGCCTTGACGACGTGTCTTCGAGAGGTTCCCGTTGATGCCTTCGCGGGAGGGTTCCAGGAATGGGAACGCCGCTGGAACAAGTGTATCGACTCACAAGGGTCCTATTTTGAGGAATATTAGCTTAAGATATGTAAAAGTGCAATAATTTTTTTTCCTGAGCTCAGCACACTTATTTTCCGGACGAACCCTGTATGTTTCCGCCGGCACTTGGCACAGCTGACCATCTCTTGCTACTGCTGATCACGCTCAGTCGAAACGGGTGGGCCCAGTATCCATCCCTACAATGCGTAGTGATTCCATTTGATTTCCCCGACGGAATTTGCCTCATCTTCTTATTCCTCAGCAAACTTCCAAACAAACGCACCGGTGCTGAACAGTCGCTCCTTTTAAAATTGGCATGTAATCCAAAAGTTGTTTCCTCATTGAAAGAACTTTATTACCTCGGGAGGGCATCTTTGGAAACGCAAATTTAAAAATTTGCGTTTCCAAAGAAAGAGCGATAACTTCACTCCGTGCCTCCTTCATAATTCTTGAAACTTTTCGGAAGTTACCCAAGTTTTCCAAGACTAATTCAAACAAATTCGACCTGGATATCTGGGCCTTAAGGAGCGGAATGATCCTGATTATAAACTGGGACAATCAACTGGCCTTAGTGGAGAATTCCCAAATTATTTTACTGATTTTCAACGCTAACGATATGAGAGGAACAAAAAGGTTTATATGCGGTGCATTATGTGAATTTTTTGAAACCAATATATAAAAATTAAATTTATGCATATTGGTTTCAAGTCTGACCAAAAGAAGGGCCGAAAGCTCAAACTTTCTAGAGTGAGTGTACTAGTACGTGATACCTATTTTTTTGTGTACTATTGTGTGGTCAAAATGTTATATTGCTCTTGTGAGACTTCTACATCATTTGTATATATAAATATTAAGATATTTTACTTAAAGTAATAATTTTACGGAAAAGAAGAAGAAAAACGTAATGACAATGCTTAGGAAAACTTAATGGAACTCGAGAAAGAGAATGAATAGAAGTATGCATTAAAACTTCGGGGATAGAACCAGCCTATTTTCGAATTTTAAGAGGGCGAATAACGAGTTAAAAATTTATACATAAGCGTTGAGATGAAAAACATTGAGTGAATTAGTTCTGCTGCATCAAAGGTATGAAGGTAGGTAGAAGTAATATTAAGGAGGGTAGAAGAGATCTTTGTTTGTGTTGTTTGGCTATTTCCTGATAGGTTCTTAATAGGTAGTTCAATTCGATTTTAGAGGCAATCATAAAAAAATGTCAGAAAATTTAAAAATAAATAGCTGACTTTTAGACCTAATAAATACAAACATCTGTTGAACGGCAACATATATATGCGTGGAGGGAAAATCATATTGATATGATGATTGAAGTGTATTTTTTATATTAATAATGACAAACATTACAATCATGTAATAGTTCATTATCATTGGAAGTGCCTAGATGCTATAAAAACACTAAAGAAATAATGAAACGCAATAGAAAATTGACTGCCATAGCATATTTTATCATGGTAAGTTATAGTGTGTACAAACTGAAATACTCTCAAAAGTTGTTTAGAAAACAAATTGTAAGAATGCATGTACAACCAAACAGCGAAATGACATTACTAGAATATTTTATTAGGGTAACACGTAATTAATACTTTTCTCCGTTGGTAATTATTGAACAATCAAAAAGAGAAATTATGAGTGTCTAATTACGGAGAATTCTCTACCGATAGATATAGAGTGTTGCATAATTTGAGCTGTGCATAATAGGTGTCCTGGCCCTCGAGCCGAAGGTCACGAGGTGCGAAATTTGGCGACAAAAACTGCCTTTTCACTCGAAAAGGTGGAGATCGAAAATTTCCATTGTGGACACCCTGGGAGTCATACCAGAAGTTACATAGTAGTACTGTAAATAATAGGCACTCATTAAGGCGGGGCGGAGGAGTGAGGCGTGGTGGAGGGCGAGGGGGGGAGCCGGGAGAGGGCGAGGTTTGGGCGCCGGGGCTGGGAGATCGCTGGAGCGTGGAATGGATCGGGCTTTCAGAGTCGCCCTGGACGAGGAATGAGGGGGCGGGGAGGGTGGGGGAAGAGACGAAGGGGGAGAGAGGGGAAGGGGGTTTTTTGGGTGGGGCAGGTTCCCCCTCTCTCCCCCCATCGCGGGCAGGGAGGGAGGGAGAGGGGGGGAGGGGGGACCGAGGGGAGGGTGGAGCGAAGGGAGGGAGAGCTCTCCGGAACGCCCGGGGGCGGAGAAGAAGCTCTTCCTCGCCATTCATGCCGCCTGGGGCGCTGACTCCCTCGGCACGAGAGCACCCCATGAGAGAGAGAGAGAGATAAGGTGAGGAAGATGGGAGAAAACCTTTATCCTCCCTCTAAATATCCGTATCCTGATTATTTTTACCCTTTTCCAGATAGTTCACCGATTATTTTGAGGTTTAGGGCGCTCCTGGAAAACTATTACGCCCCGCAATGGCCTTCTAAAGCACTTCTGTGCAACGTAAACACCTATCGCCCTTCTGCCATTTCCTTCTCCAGGTTCTCTTTTCTTCTTCTCGTGAAAAAATGACCATTCCACCCCCCCCTCCATTCGCATCAACAACATTCCCCTTCTTTTGGCAGCCTTCAACATCCCCTTATCTCTCATTATCCCACCATACACTTTTTCTGGCTCCTCCGAGACCCGCAACGACTCCTTTCCCACCTCCTAATTTAGCGGGCATACCGTAGTTGAGATGATGTGTAGATCAATGTTGCCCACGTCCATTTAGACATTTCGATTTCCATCGAATGTGATATTTTAAATAGGAATAAGGACATACGCAAATTGGTCCTGGATCGTCTAAGAACCTAAGGGGCATTATACCGCCCATCGAATTAGAAGTTTCAATCTGTTTACTTATTAGTGTGTCATTGAGATTAGGGAATTAAAAGTTCCAATTTCTCTATGATTACTATCTAACCTAAACTTTCAAGCGTTCTGCGTGAAAAATATGTTTCCAACATTCGTAGAAAAGACATTTTAATAAATATTAACATAGGATCTTCAAATATAACTGAATATTACTATACTACTTACTATATACTATCCTACTTACCTACTTCACCGCTCCTATTTGTGGTATTAATTACATAATTGGCAACCTGCGAACAAAATATAGCACGCTAAAAATATTATAAACCTCGCAAGGATAGAGAATAGATCTACATAGTATATTATATTTTCTCTGTAGCAATATTAATTCAACTATAATACCAACAGAATTGAGATATTTAAACATCCGTTGATCGATTCCTCTTCCGTAAAGATAGATGCATCTCCACCTTTGGTCTTCTTCCCTCAAATTAAATTATTTTAATTATCCAAAAAGTTTTCCTCTTTGAAACGAAAATGATATGACACGATTCGCTGTTGTTTTAAATTCACATCGAATTTTAAAACGAGTGTTTTGCAAATCAAATATTCGTGTGTCAAAAACATTAACCGTTAAATACCAATGGGCATTAAATATCATCAGGTTTAATATTCTTAGTGTTCATCAGTTTTATTTATGGTTTTTTTGTTTGAGCTCCTGTAATCAATTTCCACCCGAAATGCGAGGTCTGGGGGGGGGGGGGGGGCGGGGGAGGCAGAGTATGCTGGAATTTTTAATGAATGTTAAGGCCGGGAATTTCAAAAGATCGGAAAGCTAATATGTACGCTTTTTCGCGAGTTCTTACATCTATTTTGATGGCTGAATCGGGTAGGGATTCTAAGGTGTTTAGGAGGAAACACTGGTCGAAGGAAAGGTAGAGTATTTGACTTCAATTAAAGTCGGGTAATCTAAGATTTCAAATAATTACTCCATAGCATAACTTTAAGAAAATCCTTCATCGTCTGGAAAATTTCCTCTTTTACTTCTCTCCTGCAACTAAACGTGTTTGTAATACCTTCAACAATATGGTAATAATGCTAAGCGCTTCATAATTCGCCATTCTTTCCTTACCAATTTTGTCTATCAATTACCAAAATAATCATTGAAGGGAATAGAGTATAGCTGGAACATATTCCTTACTCAAGGCAGTATTTTAAATGCTCAATACATTTATTTATCCTTCATATTTTTCATTTCATTCATTTATTCGATTTAATCTTGATTGTTATTCTCAACCAAAATTATGAAAAATAATTCTGTTAAAAGATTTTATAAAGCAGGTTTTGATTAAGTTTTTCTTTACCTTAATATTACAAATATTAAAGTCTTTGTCTACGAATGGTAACTCGATGGTTAGGAAATACTCAATTACAAAGCACTCCTATATATGTATGTCGTAATAAATGATTTGCGCTAACAGTTTCCTGATTTCCTTAAAATGTAGCAATATTTAAGCATCGAATGTTCAACCGTAGATGTTTCCCAGCCATTTCCTCTCATGGCTCTAGTTGTACACCCCTCTGTCTAGTACTTTTGTCTAAATAATCAACATAGCTATGACCTTCGTACGTCACTATAGTATATTTTGATACAGATATTCCAGTGGAAAATATATAGCCACAATCAGACGAGATTCAGGTTTAGTTGAAAGTGTAACTTAAATAAAATTTTTCGGAAAGATATGCCGTTACTTCATCTTTTAAAGATGGTTGCATAAAATCTTTCTCCTTTCACCTCGAAAAACGTGTAATATAAGATACAAATATACAGTTATGTGATTTTCCAGAAAGAAAAAGGCTAAGCTAAACATCAAAATAGGACGGGAATAAATAGAGCAGGTAGAACAGTTTACGTATCACGGAAGTGTTTTGGACCAACGCGGTCCAAGTAGTAGGGTCGTAAGGAGAAGAATTGCGCTAGGCAAGGAGGCTTTCTCAAGGAGGAGGGAGTTAATTACGGGGACGTTGAGTAGGGAGGTTGAGAAAAGACTCGTATAAACTTTGATATGGAGCGTAGCTACGGCGTGGAAACGTGGTCGCTGAAGCAGGAGGATAGACGCAGATTGAAGACTTTTGAATTGTGGATGTGGAAAAAAATGGAGAAGGTGAAATGAACCGATAGGAAAACAAATGAGGAAGTACTAGGGATGGTGGGTGAGGAGAGGGGTTTGTTGGGAGATATCCTATGGAGGTAGGAATAATAGATGAAAGGCGTATTGAACAGCAGTAATATATTGAAGAAGGTAATAGAGGGGAGAATATTAGGCAAACGAGGAAAGGGTAGGAACAGGATAGGGATGTTGGATGGGATGAATGGAGAAAGGAAATACAAAGAGATGAAGAAGGACCAGATGTAGAGTAGGTTGCTAGGTTGTGTTTTGTTAGGAGTTAGTTGTCCATCCAAAAACCTACATCAACCGGTAGATCACCTTATAATAAAATATAATACCATAAAAAAAGAGTATGGGATATCTCTAGACGGATTATTTCAATCTAATATGACGTTCACCACGAAGAAGTAGCTATTATGCTCAGCGTTTACCAGATTTACCAGGAAATAAGTAACGTACATACATTTGAGTTTTAACATGAACACTTAACAATTTAGATTAGCGAAGAATAGAAGTCATCAAAAATTGCTGCTGGGAGGTGGCTGCAGAATTTATATATTTAAGATATAAGGGAAGAAATGAAAATGTCCACGAAAGAATTATATAGGCGATACATGACACTATGCGGAGAGAAAGAACTAGATGGATTGGGCGCAACTTGAGACACAATGGACTTGTTAGGAAAATAAGAGAAGTGTAAATGAGAGGAAATATTTGAGGAGGACGGAGCCAAAACCAGTTGAACGTAGAAGGGTGCTATGACGAGAAGCAAGTAAAAAATAAGAGAAGTAGCCCAGGAGAGGTAGGAAGGAGATTGGTATTCGGCCAACCCCCCTGATTGAAGGACTATTGATGATGATAATGATCCGTCACTTAAACATCGTCTCGTCCGATAATAATTTAGTTAAATTAATTAACTATCCCAAGGATTGGAATTCCAATTGGAGCGAGAGGTGGGACATGTCCTTGTAAGATGCGCAATGGCGCTATTGGCTCAATTAATGCGAAGATTTACCGCGGCGCGAAGCGCTTCATCAAATACCTGCCTTGGCGACGCGTTTGATTGCGCGCGGCAACCTCCACTTCCTCTCCGCCGAATCAGCCGAGTCACTCCTCCCTCATCGAAACCCCACTCCCCCTCAGCGATGATTATTCCGGGGGAGGAGACTATTGGGGGCTTGCGAAAGGGCGGGACCGATTTATATACCCGAGGAAACGGCGGAGGGGTTCACAGACAAGTCGGAATCGAACGAAATCTCGGATCCATTCGAATCGAATGAGGTAGGGAAGGTTGGATTGGGGGCGGTGAGGGTTGGAGGGAGGTGGGGTTGAGAGTGTGTAGGGGAAGTTTGGCGAGGGGAGGGAAGGCGGTGGGGCCAGATGGAGAGAGAGAGAGGCGGGAGTGGGAGGGACAATACTCTAGCGGCCGAGCGTCTTCCGTTTCAATGGAGCGATCCTCTCCTTCCTGCCTGACCCCGCTCCTACCCACCCCCCCACACA
Organism: Hetaerina titia; assembly: GCA_037158775.1. Classification (NCBI taxonomy): domain Eukaryota; kingdom Metazoa; phylum Arthropoda; class Insecta; order Odonata; family Calopterygidae; genus Hetaerina; species Hetaerina titia. The sequence goes on along the minus strand of CM073773.1, from coordinate 102,452,343 downwards.
CCAACTCCCGACGAAAAATCTTGGCCCATTGCTCCGGAAAGGAGCCGACGTTCCGTAAGGTGAAATCAACGGGATGGCCCCTCCAGAATTCACCTTCCTCCTCCCGGGTACCTCCTTCCCTCACGGGTAGAAGTGCGTTTCTAAATACTTTATTCTAAAAACAAACAATATTATCAGCGATGAGTTTAATTAGGCTTCATATAATGTTATTCATAGTATCAAAGTTATTATGTGATAGTTCTCTTTGGTAATGTCATACGGAATAATACATTAAGCAAAGTATGGATGCAAGAATCAATAATAATCGCTTGGGAAAAAAGAAATCCGTTATTTTTCAGTTAAAATTCAAAACTTTATTTGAGATGCTTCGGATTTTCCGATATGGGTAAAATATGTATAGTTTTGTTGCATAATTTGTTGCCATTTTAAAGGTAGCTTCATAATGTCTCTTTCATATAAGTTTTTTCCTTATTGGCGAAAAATTCTAGAAATGTATTTTCACAATCTTCTCTTGATCGCAATTTCTTATCATTCAGGAAGTTTTGAAATACGAGAAAAAGGTGGTAATCGCTTGGCGGACTATATGGTGGATGCATTAAAACCTCCCAACCAAGCTCCCGAAGTTTCTGGCGAGTCACTACACACGTGTGTGGCCTTGCGTTGTCCTGATGAAACACAATAACTCTTCCGTTGGCCAACGCTGACCGTTTCTGGTCAATCGCTAGCTTCAAACGGGCCAGTTGTTGACAGAAGAGATCTGAATTTAGTGTTTAGCCGTACGGAAACAACTCATAATAAATGATTCCTTTAAAGTCCCACCAAATGCACAGTAGAACCTTCCTGGCCGTTAGTCCTGGTCCTGCCACCGTTTGAGCCGCTTCACCACGCTTTGACCACGATCGTTTTCACACAATATTGTCGTATGTGACCCATTTCTCATCTCCAGTCACCATATGTTTAAGAAATAAGTCAAGTTCATTTCGTTTGGTCGGTTTTCATTCCGATGGAAATTCGATTCATCATGTTTCTTGGTGATAATTGGTGTGGCACCCAAACATCGAGCTTATTTTCCAATATAGCTCTGCCTAAGTGTAAACCATGAGAAAAAACTGTTTTATGGCGATCTTTAGCTCCTGGGCGATGCTAAGACTATTAACATGCCGGTCAACTTCGATTATTTCTGTGATTTTATCGACATTTTCGACGACGGGCCTGCCTTTGCGAGGTGCATCTTTAACATCAAAAATTCCTGAACGGAATCGAAGAAACCAAAATTACACGCAATTATATGTTACAGTATTGGCACCATAAACAACATTAAAATGCAACAATTTCAGAGAGTAAAAATCATTCGCCTTGACCGGGATCCGAACCCGGATCCCTCGATATCCGGCCGAGTGCTTTAGTCAGTTAAGCTACGGAGACGTCCTCTTACATTCTGAAATTTTGGGGGCTTTAAAGGAACAAGATGTTGTGACGAAATACCGTACATACAATGTCACAGGCATTCGTAGTCGTGCGCGACGCGCCACAGTCCACGAGGTTAAAGCCAATTTCAGACACTTAGGCTGTTCATACCATAGACAAATTTCAAAGAAACTGCGGGAGATGCCGAAACAGTAACTTTAACGGAGTCATCCGCTACGTGTGCATTACAATACATAAACAACATTCACAATTTAAGCGGCCTGGCTTACATTTTCGCCTTTATCAAAGAAAAAATGTACCGAATTTTCTCTTTTTCGACTTCCATTGTTAACACCCCGAAACTCACAACTGAACGAAACAAACAAAAAACAGCAAAAGAATTTTTTTGGTGTCAAATGTCATCTTGATAACGAGCATAAACTTGAAATTGTTTGATCGATACTTTACGAGATACGAGACATTGATGACCTATAGTCCAGTGACTCGATGAAAATTCGATTGAAATGTGTTATTACAACTAAAGTGTCCATTTTAGAATGTTGGCGACAGTAGACGAGATAAAAAGGCGATGTTAAACTATAAAAGATGGTGGATGACTGAAAAGACTTCCCTTTCTAGAGTCATACACGCTTGCGATTCCTCCCACGACTCTGGAAACACATTTACTTGCAACGTAAAACTTTCCACACCACAGTTTGACTGGTGAAAAGGTGCACCTAATTATCTTCATTCGGAGGCTTTCAACTACAAAATTTACCAAGATCTTGTGCATTGACTCATACGATAGCTTTGAGAAACGGGCACCATTTGGTCCAGTCCACATCCCCCATAGTCTCGGATTGAGACGATGAGTCTCGCTTTACCTCGCCAAATTCTTTTCGTCGCCACTCGCTGCCCTCTTTCATCCTCTCCCTCCTCCGAGAAACAGCCGCGTTTCCGTCCGTTATTTATCGCTCCCTCCGTCGTATTCTTTTCGGCAACCTACTCCGTCTTCTGCCCTCTCCCTCCATTCTTTCCTTTTTTTCACCTCACCGCCCCATAGCCTCTTTGCTTCATTTTGTTTTCATATATAAATATATTTATTCCTTGCTTCGGGATACGGTTGGAGCAATTTAAGGGTTTTATTTCGGGGATAGCCTTTCTTCTCTCTCACTTCCTCTAAACCCTTCTCTGCTGTAGCGGCGGGTGTCCTCCTCCCTCCTCCTTTCTTCCTCGAGGTTTTCGTTTCTTTTTAGCCGCTCTTCCAGGAGCGAGTAGAAGGGTGGCTGACAAACCGAAGAGGTCGGTCGTATACTTGCCGCACGCGTATATTTGTGTCTCCCACGCCACGTGATTTATTTATTTACTTTTTTACCCAAAGCTAACGTACCTAGAGTCCGCTGAACGGAAACGAGGGATCCGAGGGGTACTCCTTCCTTTTCTCCCGACGGCGTCATACTTTATTCGGGAATCCCTGCGGTATTTGGGACAAAAACGAGGGAAGATAGTGGGGGAGGGGGAGTGGAGGAAGGGAGGGTTGGCTGGAAAGGAACCGATTCTCGATGCAGGGTCGTGAAGTTAACGCTCAAAGAGAATTTTTCCGGATTTGAATTCTTTTGGTTGTATTTTTTTTAATTCACGTCGGTTGAGAAATTTCACGACCGGTGTTATGCGACTACTTTTGCTCAGTCGTGCGCGGAATGGTCCACGTATTTCACGTCGATTCTGCGTGCAGGAGTTCATTCGTCGACCTGGTTTTGCTGCTCGATCATCATGAACTGTCGCCGCGGAGATAGGCATCACGCTCATAGCTACATCATCTCACAGCCTCCTGTGCGCAACACTTAAGTAATTAGAAGCTAACAGTCGAATTTCGTCTACAGCCGTGTATTTATAGCCCTATTTATGGAAAAAATAGGGCTAGAAATAGGGTTCCTCTTCCCTAAAGACTTGCCATCCAAAGGAGAAAGTTTTAATCTGGTAAACCAACGAAGTTATTAGCCACCGTCTTTGTCAATAATACTAACTTGGAAAAAAATGGTGTAAGAATCCCCTAGCAACTTCAAGCAAATGCTTGAGCTGCATTGAGGATTGAGCATCTCTCAACTGCTTCAGAATCAAAAGCATTTACTTATATTATATTTTTCATAGTAACTGATGGCCGCATTACAACCATGAAGAGAAGCAACCAAATAGCTGTCGCATAGAGCGTTATAAAACCTGTATTAGTTGTTGACGGAAATATCTTAAATACACGGTATAAACTTTGAGTAAGAAAGGAAAACATTGTTTACTAACTATTCTTGTAGCTATCTTATCTGAGTCACTCCATGGGTAAAGTTCTGCCAATTTTCTGCAATTTCCAATTATTCTGCACGCTCACCTTTTAACCTTCATCTCGTGGTCCTTCCAAACAATAAGAAATGCATTTTGATATTGCCGAAACCATCAGACTTCCCTTATGTGGCATCTAACTGCGATTTGTCAAAACATAGGGAATATTACCAACGCACACCTTCGGGCACACCGTCAGTACAATTTGTGTGAATTTTTCGCAAGCTGTAAAGTTAATTATCTATCGTTTCACCTGATAGAGTGATTTATATTACAACCAAGTGCACATATTATTTTTTAAAATTTTTTTGGCTGCCCTACATCGTACGTCATACCTGCTTACCGTAACCCTTTCTTCTCCCCAACTTGCCAACACCCTCCAACCTTATGTTCTGAAAAATCTGTTGAGAAAAATGTTTCCCTTGCGTTCCTTCCTATGCAAAAATTACATTTATTTCTCTTCTCCACGACATCATCCCATCTATTCCCTCTCTCTTCCGTACCTCCATCCAATCATTCTCTCGCTTCCTCTTCACATCTCACCCTCCCGCGGAATCGCTCTCGCATCGTCTTATCTCCTTCCATTAGATTATCCAATCACCTCCCTTTGACACAACTTTTCCATCAGTCCTTTCGCTTGCTTCCAAGGCGCTCGCTCTCAAAATCCTTCTTGAATTTTCATCAGCTCTTCTCCCACTGCCCCGAGAGTTGGTACACTCTATTACGTATTCATTGAATTATCATCCTTAATCCGTCGACTCAATCACGTCTCATCGATGACTAATCTCGTTCGAGGAGTGACAACTCTTCCCAAAATTTTCCACCCCTCGTTTCCTCCTATTCTGTCCCGCATTCTGTGGGAAGGGGACAGGGGGTACAGGAGTAGGAATGGTCAAACAGCAGGGCTCACACAAAATCAGAATCACTTCTCAATCGACGTCATTTGGTACTAGAGACCTGGAAATGTTGTGGACACCTCGGCAATACAAGATTAACCTTCTTAAATTAAAGGGATATTGAGCATACGGGAAGAATGGAGCGTGGACAAAGGGAATGGAATACGTGATATATTATAAATGATATGATTTCATAGCATTAAAAATCCAAAGTCATCAACCCGAAGGTTGGTTTGATGAGTTTATTAGAGCTAACCTATTAAAAATAAGCCCAACGGCCAGTGAAATTTACAAGTCAAGTCAAGGGGGAAAGTTTCTGACCCTGTACCGCCTGCGGATTTCCAGAAAGATCGGATTACCGAAAAATACCACAAAGGTGCTCAGAGATTTTGTTCTGAACCGAACATCGACCTCTCCCATTATTAGCTCAGTAATCTATCCGTTGGAATTCTGTGCCTATGTATTGAAAACTGCTTTCTTTGATTCATTGTCCATCATGCTTAGGTTGTTGAATTTATAAGTGGTGTGCGCATCATTTCATATCATTCTATCAAGCCTAAAAGCCAAAAATGTTCACATTGTTCAAAAATGGATGGAGTTAAGAAAGATAAGACAAAAATTTTCAAGCATCGCCCCACATTACCCTAAAGTTATCAAGATAAAATCATTTGAGTGCTCACCTTATTTAAATAAAACCCCCTGTAAAAATATATTAACTATGCTTCAGAAATTTCATTTTCACGGTTTTATGGCCATCTGTTTCTAAATCCAATTCAATGGATTGATCCCATCGGATTCGATTCATTCCTCTGATCTTTTTCAGGGTTTTGTTTGTATAAAATGACAAAACGTACTATTATAGAGAAATGAGATATCAAATGTTTTCTTAAAGAAAAGATTGAAACAGACTCCATTAGCCACTTGCTGTACCTGAAAACCTTTCCAATGTTCCCATCGTCAAATATATCGTTTGATACTTCCTATACGTATAAACTTGGTATTTATTTATCTTACTATCGTTATTTGCCTCATGAAATGGGCTAAGCAATGCCATTTTCAGCCATTTATTTTAATTCTTTAATTAAATAACGTTGGCACCCTTTGGTCCTAAAATATGGGAACCCTAATGGAGCGAGATAATCTCACTGTGGGGAGAAAATATTTTTGGACGCAGAGTAACTCTAGCTATCGAAGTTCATTCCTACTTCATGTTCTTCTCAAAATTATGGGTAATCAAATTATAGGACTTGAACTAGGTATTAAATTCTGCTCTCGTCACTTAAATACGATAAACCAACTTTACGCAAACCATATTTTTAGTCAATCGTATTCGCGATTTCCACTGATGACATCCTGCAGCATCATGTGTATTGCCGTGCGAGTAGATCCACCTGAGCTCTTCACAATCCAAAATTCAATCCCAAAAGGTATATAAAGATTTCAGGGAAGACTTTCCTTTAGAAAGAACCAGAGTATAGTTGTCATAGTCTAGCAGTATCAATCGATTATCGAGGTTATGGGGGAGGGAGGAGCGGGAGCAGCCGGATGCCTAAGCTTTCTTTCAGTCTTATATGATCCCATCGAGGCGCAGCAGGAGTCAACAGTGTGAAGGGAGGGCGTAAACCGTGGGAGGTCCTTGAATGGCTCCCCGATTAGGCGCTTATCCGAGAGGAAAAGCCGAATGCTAGCCATGGAAAAGCAGTAGGATGGATTTTCAACTCTCCCCCAAAGGAAAGGGGGGGACGAATTTTGATTTATGAATCCGCTTCATCTCAAATACATCACCATAGTCAATGCCTTACTGCTGGACCTGGATTTTGGAAATTGTTGACTTGATTAAAGTGTCAAGTCGCCCTCGATAGTAGAGGATCAGTTTGTCAGTGAGGTGTAATACTATTTGGTGGCCCTGAGAGAAAATTACTACCCACCGTAGAAATGGAACAATCATCAATAATTATCAATTCACTTATATTCCCCTAAAATAACTAATTGATATCCGTATCAAATTTTTACCAGAAAAATATAATGCCTAAGAAGTAATTGGAGCTAAAAATAATAAATAATGCATTGTTGTTATTACTTGTAATCTACCATTTAAAGTAGGTTTCGAAAGGATACAACATATTCAAGTGTAAAGCAATACATTTCCTTGCCTCTCTTACCGTATTGAGCAAGTAATAAAAACGATATTTATGAAAGTAAGAAATCGTGGAATGGGAAATGCAAAAATGGATTAATATAGGTAATCTGCCGGTTAAGGTAGGTTTTGGATGAACACAACTACCAAATAAATATTTTCTGACTCCTAACGAAACACAATGAAGCAACCCACTCTACATCAGGTCCCTCTTCATCTCTGTGTCCTTCCTTCCTCCCATCATCCTGTCCAACCTCCCTATCCTGTTCTTGCCCTTTCCTAGTTTGCCTGAGATTCTCTCCTCTATTACAGTCTTCAACATCCCATTGCCGATCAATACGCCCTTCTTCCATTTTTTCTGTCTCCTTAGAGTTCTTCCCAACAATCCCCTCTCCTCTCTGACTTCTACCTGACGCCGTATTTACATTCTTCCATTTTCTTCTCTCATCTATCTTTCTAATCATCCGTAATTCATGACCTTTTCCTATTATCAGTTCAAAATTCCGAGAATGGTTTTAATTCAAGTTCCTCGATTCAAGGGCATAATTACTTCACTTCTGGACCCCGCAAGCACCATCTTAATTAAATCTTTCTCCTTACAACTGATACATGTCTTTCTCTTTATCTGCAGGCCTTCTCACCCAATACCCCCTCCTGCATTGAATACTTAACCATTGAATAAAATTTGCATCCTTCTCTTTCTCTATTCCGCCTCATTCCTTCTAAAATGCCTTTTAATTTCTTTTCCTTTTCATGTTGTAACATATCTGTAAAATATTCCTCAGAATTTACTTATAATCTTTAAATTCATAATTTACATTTAAAATGACATTTGGTCAATTCTATTACCTTCATACCGGTAAGCAGATAGTTTACTGGAGTAAACCAAAAAAAAAGTGCAATCATATATTCTTCATCTCCGTAGAGGTCTGATAAATATTATGCGAAATTAACACAAGCATTATCATAAAGTGCTAAAATATTTTAAAACTATTTTCCTTTAAAAGAGTGGCCATATATTCAATGATTTGACTACTTAAGCACACATTAAGAACGTAAGAAGTATATATTATAAAACGTTCATTGAATTAAAGAACCGCATCACAACCAGAAGTATATTTTTGAAAAGGTATTTTACGTGATTACTATTAATTCCTAACGCATCAGTAAAAAAAAATGAATAATTTCTTCTTCAAAACTGGATAAGCCACACCCTAAAGTATTATTTTTGAAAAATCATGATAAAATCGATATTAATGAAGATGATTACCAGCAAATTAACTTTGCGAAATCGTGTAATTTTGAAAAATGAACAACTTTGAAATATCCTACGCCTTATTGTAATTCCGTGTTGATTTATGTCGTAGAAATTGGTGGAGGTGCTACAATGAATTGCGTAATATTAAAATTAAGTAGTGAATGTGTTTTGATGATTCTCAGAGTTACAAACGGATTAACAGACGTGGACAATAGCCAAATCTTGTTACACCTACTAAATTGCATTTTCAACATGAAGTCCTGAAGTTGGAAATTTTGCGTTAAAGCATTCCATAGTTAACGGTTCCTTGTACTTTTGGTGACTTGACGCGAAATAAACCAAAAACGAAGCCTGCCTGCCTACTTCTGAGGACATCGGACCAACTGACCCACCGGATGAGTGACAATGGGCGGAAGTGCTAACGGAGGATGTGGGTGCGTTGGAGAGAGCACCAGTGTCCGAACCGTAAACGATTGCGCTTCCGAAGAGGAAAGCCTCAGGTTCAATCTCCGGTACCCATTGCCTCGGACCCCGAAGAGCCAGCACGCATGCGAAGGTTCTCTAATGGAGAGGGAGCGAGGAGGGGTAGGGGGATTAGAAAAGGGCGAAGAGACTACCGCATTCAATTTACCCTCCAAACCTCCCTTCACATCCAACACCCTCTCAAACATCCAATGAAACAGTTCGTCTGAGAGAGCCGTGTATCAGACACCCAACGCACCCGCACACCCCTTCACTACCTCCCCTGTCCATTACTTTTCGTGGAAAACATGGCTGTTTCGGGATAATCAAGTCAAAACTTCCAAAACTCATCCCTAAATGAATATTCCTCCATGTAAAATATCAATTTCATGCCACGGTTACGACTCGGGAGTTGTCACGAATATTAACTGTCACCGCACTCCTCACCAATTACGCCGACTACAAAGCCAAATACGATGATTTTTCTTTTCATCTCAACCCGAGGGAGAGAATCTGATTACGGTCGTTTAGTTACGCGCTCAATGTTGGTAATGAAGTTAAAAGTGTCTGACTGGCGGCGGCACTTTAGCTCGCAAGACACCAATCAGCCGGCTTGACGGACGTTCTTGACTATACGCTTAGCCAGTCCTGGTGGGCCTTTCGCAGAGTTCAGTTCCTAGGACACGGTCTGCTATCTCGGTCCGTTGTTTTCCGTCGGTGTTGGTCAAGGACTGTAGTCGGGGGAACAGCCGGACTCTGAAAATCCCCGTCATGAGGTGAGTGCATCGAAATGTTCATTTGATTTCGTTATTCTTTTTAATACGGCCCAATTGGTTTAGATCGAACTAGAATCAGTACGTATCCATATATTTATATGATTGTTAGATGTATCTGTCTATGTATGACTATGTATATTCTACACATTCATGGATAATCATGGTGCGATGCCATCCCGGTGGGGAACGAAAACCGTCATTTCCATGGAAAGTCCAGTAAAGGCTATCTATTTGCGTCGTCCGAGAGGCATTTTATCTTTTTACAAGTAGTTTAATAGATGTCAATTAATAAATTGTGACGAATAGTTAATAATATGACGAATGGCTTGATATTTGAGCCTAAAAATCGATTTCAATGGATACTCTTCATTCAATCTAAATGGAGCTACGCGACCGAAGTTTTCTGGTGTGGGGGAAGTTAAACCCATTTCAACTCAGGTCACGTAGTAGTAGTCATCCGCGGAGTTGAATGAGCCCCCCAATTGATCCAATAGCCCCAACTTCATACCGTCAGCTCCGGCATTTGACGTCGGGTATCATATAGTATTCCAAGCGCATTGTACGACTGGTGATTATTTTCGATCGCACAGGCTGAATGATCTTGGTTGGTTACACCGAGTAGATTTTCTTCGGTATACAACAGTATCTCGTCGCTTTTTTCAACTATAAGTTAATAAATCATAAATGAAATCTATCTTAGGAAGTTGAAATATGTATACATTTTGCCAACAGACATTTTTAGCTTCCATACTTCCGAAATTTAATTTTTGGAACATTAGTAAATAGTTACTTTTTATGCCTCATTTCTGGGATCGATTTGCGAGCGGTCATCGCCATATTTTCTTTCTTCTATAATTAGCTATTGTTAACAGTTCTTCTCATTTCAATTTACATCTTACCCCAGAGGGGTGCTGTAATTATTGTGACAACCATAAACACAGTAAGTAACCCGAAGGTCGGTTTGGTAGGCAATGGTAGAGTTCACCCAGTACTAAGCCCGACGGCGTGTGAAATTCACACATTAGGGTACGGGGGCCAGTTCCTTTCCCTGTGCCGGTTATGGTTACCCAGGAAGATCTGGTACACGAAAAATAACATAGCTTGGGTGGAACTGCAGGTGCCCAGAGAGGCTTGCCCGGGAATTGAACCCGGGTCTTCCGGTCAGTAGTTCAACCCTCTACCTCTGGATTACTGCAACTCGCTTATATATATATATATATATATATATATATATATATATATATATATATATATATATATATATATATATATGTAGATGATTTCTTCGAAGTAACATGGAAGTTTTGAATAAAAAACTTAGACAGCAACACACAACATGAGAACACATAAAAGGAAAACTCACAAATAATGTCTTGATAGTTTCGACGGACTCGAACTCCGTCTTCTTGGGAAGATTAGCTAATTTATATATTTATTTATTTATCTATTTGCTGCTTATATCGCAGTCGCAAGTTATGTGATAGAAAAACACGCCTTCCAGGATACCTCTTCAAAAATCTTTTTCTCTAACTGAATTATCCTAAAATAACGCGCAGAACGAATAAATAATGTATATGGATCTAGAGTATGAGAATCACCTTAAGGTTATATAATGCATCTAAATCAAGTTTTATACTTATGCATTTGATCTCACGGAAAAGATATTTATTTTTTTAAGACTCAATGTGTCCCATTTCCACGTTTAAAAAAAACACACCACTTTGCTTTTCCATATAAAATTTTTATTCTCACGACCTAGGTTTCACTATAGCATAACATCATCAGGTAAAAATAAAAGATTTTCCACCAAGTTACGCCAGAAACTGTTTTATTCATGTGTCCCATTTCCTTTAAATCACACATTATTCCACCCATCATTCCCTCCTACAGGTATTTAGCTTCAGTTGTCTAAGCTGTCAAATTGACACTGGATGTGGGTACATTTCTAGCATCAAAAGCAAAATTGAAATATCGATGCGTTTGGGTTTTCTCTAAACACTTTTCAGTTATTGTTGTCCTTGTTATCCTTCTGAGATTGATTATAAATACTCATAGAATATTTTATTCGAGAAATCAACAATAGTATGTCTGCTTCATTTGATCACCGGTATGATTTCTTATTATGCGTTTGAATAATGGTGACAGCATTGCATGGAGTTCTTTTATGCCCTCATGTTTGATCGATGTTATTGTGGCGCGCGCAAGCATTTTAATTGGTCCACCATGTTCATGATTTCGTCAGCTAGTATAAGTACAGTACTAATCGATTCATTTATTTTCGAAAAAGTAATGTTTTATATGTTTAGCATTATAATCTTGAATCTGTTCAAACACAATGCTTGAATGATATGCAAATTACTCTAAATAATTTTCCGATATGCTTAATTTATCATTTAACTGCAATGTCCCTTATATATGTCCTATTTTATATATGGTGCTCAATTACGACATTGAGAGGGAAGTAATCAGCTGTTACGTCATAACTTTAATTTAAATCATATATTACTGTGTTTTATTTTCAACTAAAGGGAAAACCATGAAAACAGTTAATTATATAGCTTTTTCCTAAATCATGGGCACTGATTACATATAATAATTTGGCTTATTGGAAAAAACTCTAACCATTTCCGTTTTGTGCAGCATAGAGTGTCGTAGGTGCAACTGGTTTTGGGCTGCCTGTGCAGTATCTTTTGAAAATATTCTGACGCGTTGTGGAGGTTGGGATGTCAATATATAAAATTAATATTCTATTAATGTTACTTATTAATATTATCAATATGAAAGTATAGATTGAACTTTGTATGCAATAAAACACAAAACATTTTCACAGGCAGTTTTCTATAAAGTTCCAACATTGAAACCATTTCGTCTGGAAAGGATACCTTTTAATTTTGACGAAATGCGTTATAATAGAGTTACAGCCAAAAAAATAATTTTGCCACCTAGAGGTGATTGATAACACAGGCCAACAGTGGTTTTGGTGCCGGAGCTTTTAATGCTGATTTAAAGAACAATTGGGGTGCTGAATCCAATTATGGCACTAGTTTTTTCCTATCAGGCATAGTTTTCAAGATATAGATATGTTGTTACTTACGTAAAAAAATCTTCTACATGATGATATGGGAATATTTTATTAATAATAAAACCCACTAAATATAAAGACTTGATTTATTTCTAGGGCTGTTAAATCACCCACAAACACAACAGAATTTTACAATACAATTGAACACAAATACTAATTTTTTTTACTGTAATAAAACAAATTGAAAAGAAAAAATACATTAAAACATCACTCAACACATCGGAAGCTTCTTTTGCGCGATTTTCTTGAGTGCACTTTGTTCAAACAGTCTCGTTTTAAGCACCAGCAGTAATCTGCCATCATATGGTTATCCCATCTTCCTTGGTAGCGAGCCTCCATTGTTTTATATCCTGGTGAAATCTTTCACCTTGTTCTTCACTTGTGTCTCCTAAATTTCCAAGAAAATTGTCTAAGTGGCTGCATAGGTGGTGAACCTTTGTGCTCGTATTATATCCAAGTGATTTGAAGTTACTGAGCATAATGTTTACCAGCTCAATATAATTTTCACTTTTGTGATTTCCTAGAAAATTTTTTATGACCTCAACAAATGACGTCCAACTAATTTTTTCAATCTCATTCATTGACTCGACAAAAGCAGGATCTTTTGTAAGTTGTCTGATTTGTGGCCCCTCAAAAATACTAGCTTTAAGTTTTTCAATACTTATATGGGGCATCTTTAGTCTTAAGTAGCCGAAGCATGGTCCATCCTTGTCAAGAGCCTTTACAAATTGCTTCATTAGGCCTAGTTTAATATGTAGAGGCGGTAAGATGATTTTCTCTCTTTCAACTAAAGATTCAGCAATGATGTTTTCTTTCCCAACAACCAAGTTTTCTCTCTTAGGCCACTCCTTCTTAATCCAGTGGTTTTGTCTGTCCCTGCAATCCCAGAGGCACAAGAAACAAGGATATTTTGTATAGCCACTTTGCTGCCCAAGAAGAAAGTTCACCATTTTTAAATCTACACAAATCACTCAGCGGTGTTCCTGGTATTTTATCTTCTGTAAGACCAATGCTATTTTATCGTATTCTTCTTTCATTTTAGTTGAATGAGCGATTGGTATTGCGCCAAACCTGTAACCATGGTGAAGAAGTACACATTTTAAACTACGCTTGGACCAATAATAAACAAACGCCAATCACTAGCATCATATTGTGATAGTAGTCCCATTTTTTCCAAAGACCCTTAACGTCTAAACAAAATGTAAGATTGTCTTCTTGAGTAAAGAAGGGTAGCATATCCTTTTCCCTTGTGCGATAAAAACTTATTTTTGTACCGGGTTGCAGTAAATTCTTTTCATGCAGTCTTGATGCTAGTAGTTCGGATGCTTCCTTCGATAAGTTCAGTTCTCTAGCAAGATCGCTTAGTTCATCTTGATTAAATAGTTGAGGAATTGTTGATACCCCTCGTAGTCACTGCCACTATCGTCAATAGAATGAGAAATGTTTTCAAATAACTCAAATTCTTCCTTAGATATATCTGGTAACGTCTGAAATATTGGGATCGGTATTTCTTCTGAATGGGGTACCGGGCGTCTAGCTGAAGGCAAATCTGGATATGTTCACATGTGGCGATTTTTTCGATTAATTCCCGAAACATTTACTATGCAAAAATAACAGTCGTCAATATGGTTCACAGGTTCTCTCCACACCATTGGCACACCAAATTTTAGACTTTTCCTTTGTCCTGTTGTCCATTGCCGCAGATGTTCAGTACATATTTGGCACCCAAAATGCGGTGCCCATGTTTTATCTTGGTCACCAAGCTTAACACCAAAATATCCCAAGTATGCACGTTTCACAAAGTCTGTAATATTTTTCCTATTTTCTTTTACCATATATTCCCATGCATACTTATAGATTTATTTAACTTTGAAAATTATTTTCCGGAATATATCAAATATTAAAACAACTAATCGTAAGATGTGCCATATCTAAAAAAGTAGAACTGTTAAATAAAAACGGATTTCATATTTGGATTCAGCTCTACAAATATAGTTAAAATCAACACAAAGATTCCCGGCACCAAAAAAAAATTTTTTTTGTAGGCCTGTGTAATTCAATAGGCATTCAGTAATAACGACATAAATGTTCATGCAAAATAAAAATTCACAATCTTAAGGGTAAAAATAAATATTCATCCTTTTGTGATGCCGAAAAAAATCCAATATTTGGTGACTGGCACCATGAGGCTTTCAGTTTAGGGACCCATACCAAAGTTATTACCCGAGTATGAACCAGATTGCCACCCAAAAAATTCAACGCCTTAAGAATTCATAGTCGAACTTTCGGTACAAACAAATTATTTTTGGTAAAATTGCTATGGCGCCACACAAACATTAATAGAAAACTTATAAAGGAACGTCTACTTATTCATTTACAGAAGATACACGTGTCAATGTTTTGACGTCTTCATTTTGTGCGAAACGGACGAAATACGCTTCGCACTCACTTGAGTGTACAGATGGATCTGTGCTCATTTTTTAATCTGATAAAATTACCCTTCCACTACATTACGCCCCACACGGTTGAATTAATTAGTCAAAAGCATCAGCCAGGTGCCAGTGTTTGTCGTCCTCAGAAAAAGGCGGCGTTCGCTTCATTGGCCTTTGAGAGACCGCATCCAAACCGTTCTACCCGCCCCTCGCTCTTCCGCATGTCTCAGTTCCGCCCCGCGCTGAGTCCCCCTCCCACCCACCCCCTGGACCGGTTATCCCGCGCGCGTCCCGTCCACACACCCCTTCGACCCGCTCCTTCCTATCTCCCCTCCCCCCACCCCCAGCGTCCACCGCATCGGAGTGCCGACGCCACCCACGCAAGCGATGCCGCTCCATCTCCACCCTTCCCCCTCCGGGACCTCTTTTTTCCCTTCCACCACTCCTCCACTCCCCTCTATACCCCTTCTCTCCCCACCAGTCCCCTTCGCGGTGACGACAATCACCACCGTTCGCAAAACGCCCACCTAAAATCCTGGCTACGCCCACGTAACAATGAATCTCTCCTCTTTCACCTACTCCCTCCCCAGTCTCTTTCTTCCCTTATACACCCCCCTCCCTCCATACCCTTTACCCGCCTGTCTCACTTCCTTTTCAGCCCACCAGCCTACTCTCTCGTGCTATCTCTCTCTCTCTCTCTCTCTCTCCCCATAAGGAAACAAAAATTCTAACCTCGGAGTGGAAACAAAGAATAATGGGAAAATACTTAATGTTCCCATGGCGTAGCTATGTGGGATTTCTTTCTTTCGAAAATAATGGGAAAGATATCAAGAAAATGAGCTAGAGTTACAGTTACAGTATCATTTTTCACATGAGGTAAAATTATTTATTCCTCAAGAAAGAGTAACTTTTTCCTGCACCAAGCATTAGTTTATCAAACACTGCGTACGGATTCCTATAACCATCTGTGAAATGTTCTAGATACTCTACAGGTAACTCATACTAAGATGTAATGTTTTACTCAGTATTCCTATTTAATGGAAAACTTATTAAATTCGTTTTGTGGTAAATTCTCTCTCCATGCCCATCATATTGGCAGTTTAATGCAATCAGCATGGATTGATATTCCTCGGCTGACCGACCAACGAAGGCTTAATCATCCATAAATAAACTAATCATCCAACGAAAGATAAAAATGCAATTCCCACCAGTGTATGGTTAAAACGAAATGGAAAAAGGTTGTAAAAGAAAGGAAATTTTCAGATCGAAGGTCTTTTCATAAAATAATTTACTCAACCGGCAAACTTATACGAAAAATGTCTTCTGAGAATTAGTTGGGACCGATATTTTGTGGAATTTCATAGTAATTCACAAGGAAATATCAAAATACTTTACATTTCCACAGAATGGAATTTATTGCTTTCTTTTATCCTGGGGAAACGCAAAGTATTTTTTATCTTCCTTGCGGATTGCACGAAAAATATTATCTTCACAAAATTTCAATCTTAATACGAGTAGCTCTTTAAGCCATTCTGTTCCGGATTCATCTTTTCATTCATTTTTGAATCTGTCTCTCAAATTTTTACCCCACGAACAATTCAGTTAGGCTCTTCAAGTAAACCAGCTTGACCCTGAAAAAGTCCAACTCATGCCCCTCGCTTTTTTATAAATTTAACCCAATGGTCTTATCTTTTCACCTTCTCTTCTCTCTTTACTCTTACACAATAGTACCTTTGTCGATCCATGTTATTTTGATAATTTTTCCCTTGCACTATGTTTCCACCTCTTCTGATCTTCTTTCTTTACTATTCATATCGCGACGAAAAAGATATCATCAACAATCTTCTCCTAATCAAATGATATATTTTGCTTAAAAGTTTACTAGGTCATAACAATGTACTTGTTTGATTTTCAAATTCGTCGGCTGCCAATCTAGCGGTCGCGGGTTCAACTTGCAACTAGGTGATTTTCCTTTGCCAACGACCAGGGTGTTTTTGATGATGCATATTTTAGTTTCATGTTTAAACATGCAATGAAAAGACCAAATTGACTGTTTTTTTATTAGTTACCAATAAAAAAAATTCTAGTGAATCTTCGGTGGTTTTCTCATTTGCATTGATTTCTCTCTCTTCTGCTCATCATGAGACGCGAGTGACAGAGGGATTTCGGAGGTCAAACAAACGTCAAATCCCGAGGTTGAGGCCATTTCCTTTGACCACTCTCCTTCCCTGCTTCGTCCGGGAATACTGCCCCCAAGTACTAAGCCTCATCCTCTTTCGCCATCCCCCTCCCGCTACCTCCTTTCATAAGAGACAAGGATATATCCCAACCGTCTCGCTACCCTTTTTCCAAACAACTCCTTCCATAAGCCCTTTCTTTCCCTCCGACCCCTTTCTCCTTGTGTATTTTTTTCCAACACAGACCATCATTCCGCTCCTCCAACCCACCTTGTCTCCATTCCTCCCCCCAAGTATTCCCCCCTTTTCCTATCTCTTTACCTCTCTCTCTTTTATTTCAATCCCTCTCAATGCTCCAACACCCTCTCGCCCGACGTCCCCCCTTTTCATCTCCACCCGCCGTCATCCGCTCGCTTCCAAAAAAGATCATTCATCCAAGTTACGTCTCCACGGGACGATGTATCCGCACTCTCCCCTCAAACTCCCCATCCTCCAACAACCTCCGGAGAGACTCCGTTTTCTCTCTCTCTGTTTTCATCTCCTCTCTCCCTCTTCCGCTACTACCTTATCCGCCTATGCAATCCTCTCAAATTCTGTCTATCCGCTTTCCCTCCCTTCACAAGGCCTCTTGCTTCTTTCTCATACTCGCCCGCGGTGAATGTCGGCGGTGACGTATTCTCTATCGCGGCGGTGCCACGACGTCTGTTTTGAATGACTCCTTTCCTAACCCTAAAAAAATAAGTGAAAATGTGTACTTCTTCTCAGGCGCCAATATATGGGTGCAAGGAACCAAGAAAGCGAGTAATATTGGAAGAATTTGAAAAAGACACGTCTTCAAACCGTCTATGTACATCGCTTTTAGATTCGCACTCTTTTTGACGTTGTCAGTGCGTGTGGTAGCATAGAATGACAGAACCAGAGTTGTTTTTGTTAACTGAAATTATCCGCTGAATAAAAGTAGTTCTCCGAAACATGACAATTCACCAGAGTGTTTTAGGAATTAAAATAAAAAAATGATAATTAGAATGGATGCTTTTTCTTTTCTTTCATGATTCTCTCTCCTTGACTTGAAGCGATATTTCCCAATGGAACCACGACCTTCAGTTTGTCATCCACTCATTGTGAGTAAAGAGAGCTTGCAAATTCTTTGGCAGATATTTGTTTCCAATAATAAGAGTTCAAAATGATGGTTTTGTGGTTTAATCTGGAAATACATAGAATTATTTTCAAGTTGTGCCAAATTATGTTATATCCGCTGAAAATAATAATTAATGCTCATTTATGGATTTTATTGAAATTAAGAGAATAGATATTTCATCAATTTGATATTTTCAGAGTGATGCGGTTTTAAAAACTCTTTTTTGATCCAATTCTACATCAATTTTCCATGGAAGGCCAACAATTTGTATTCAAATCTAGAATATATCAAAACATTAGGAATTGTTTGATACGTTTTCCTTTGCGAGATCTCATTAGAAGACTAAACCATGAGGACTAAAAAGGCACCAAAAGCAGGAAGTAGTTAATGCTAGTGATAATATATGTGCCAACTGAACGCCAAGATTTAAAAATTAGGGAAGTAGTGAGTTTAATGAACAAATTCTCAAAAACTTTGACATATTTAACGATATAACTATCGAAACACAACTACCACTTCATCTTAATCAACTAGCACCTTTCAGCCTTCCCCATTTGTATCGTATCACCAGGGTAACTTTGTGACTCTCCACGGTCTCTTGCTCCTCTCCTTATTCCTTTATCTGATGCCTTTCTTTCTTGACACTCATTCCCTTCCTCCTCTCTTTCTCTCTCTGCCCACTCTCCTCAACTCCCCATCGACTTTCTCATCCTCTTCCCCACTCGCGGACCACTCCTGAGGTTTACCCCAAAAGCTTAAGTCGAGTGCGGCTTCTCCGAGCGTGGCTTTTCGCAGCGCGGTCTGAAAAATGATGTCGAAGGACTAACTCCCCAAATCGCCCCGTTACGATTCGATTTCACGCGGTGGAATTTTCTGAGATATCGTTTTCGGCACGTTTCTCTCGGCTTCTCCCATCGGAGAACCCCTGCTCGGAGGCATAAGTTTGCCGGTGCATCCATTACATCCGAGCCATCGAAGAATATTTGGGAGGATGATTATATATATATATATATATATATATATATATATATATATATATATATATATATATATATATATATATATATATATATATATACTTAGACCAGTGGAAAAAACACTAATTTTTCCTTTATATTTTGGTAGTCCCAGCCACCTTTATCAGAGTAAGAGAATCTGTTATATTTTTTTGTATGTATTTATATATAATGTATATACACACAGACATACATAATTATTTATGTATGTATGCAGAGGTAAGATTCGAAAAAAAAGGATCGGGAAATGTTTCGGAAAAATGGACTTATTTCATATATTGCTAAAATGCTTCAAAATTCTTCAAAGAGCATCCCTTGAGCGTCGACACACTTTTGTCAGCCGTTTTTTTTACGACTCTAAGGCTTCCTGATAGGCATATTCCAGAGGGCACTTAAGGGTACCCGAGCAAGATTTTTGAGGGCACTTAATGTCCCACGGTAGAGTCAATAGAGGAAGGATTTCACTTTTGTATTTATAATTTGAGCTATAAGAACGGTCATGGTCGTGTCACATCTTTCAGAAAATTCGTAGCAAGCAGCTATTTGTTGCATACAACTCATGCTCAAGGCAGATTAAAAGTACAAGTAAGATAGGTTAATCAATGCTTGATAGCGGGGTTAGCCTATTTTTAACTTATTTTTGACAGTTACGGCCCAATTAAAAGGTCCTTTGAAGTGGTCGTAAACATATATCGTACATGTATATACATGTCCTTCACTTAATTTTTTTCTGGAATAAATTTATTTTTAAAAATTCAAGACAGTGTATTTTTTATATTTATGCATGTAAAGTCTCGTAAATCATCCTTCTTCAAATTGTGACAAGCGTTGCATTGTGGAAGATAAATTTATAACAAAATTCTCTATTTTAATCTATAGTCTCTATAATATTAGGAAATCATGACCATTTGTTAATGGGATCGAAATCTTGGAGAAATGGGCCTTGGTCATCTTTGATTTTCTATGAAACGTGGCTGAGAAAACCATCTACAGACTGGGTATAACATTTAAGAAAAAATTAAGAAAATGCCTAAAACTAGGGAAAAATAACTTTTTATATTTCATTTCATATTAAATGATTAAATTTTACTATTCGGATCTCAGTAGTCCTAATTTTGAAAATGATACTGAAATGTTTAATTCTGTCTTGTGAAATAAAACTTTTATAGAGGTCACAAAATTTTTTTATCTAGCAAAGTTATTTTTATGTATTGATATGTGGTGAGATTTATTGATTTAAATTGTCATATCGTGTGAATAAGTTTTTCCACAAGCTATTTAATACGAGGTTTTTAGATATTATTTCACATACTGACTAAAAGCTCTTAAGGATCCATACTTTCTGCTTTGATATATTTCTCTGCTCTTTTCCTCAGCTTCTTTGTCCATTTACTTACTCATATATCTCTAAAAATATATTTAACACATTAAGTAGTTTCAGGCGTGCTGTTATGGAACTCGATTAAAATAAAGAAATTTTCCACAAGATAAGATTTTATAAAATAATTATAAAAAATTGCTTCTATCCGTTCTTAATTTCATTAAATCAGGTTTCTTCATGAGTAGCTCTTCCATATGCAATATATTGTACTTCAACAATTGCTTCTAACAAGATACTGCGCTTCAAAGTTACCAAATATACGGAAATGTTCTTAGTTTTGGTATTTCCTACTGTTTTTCTTTATCCTTTATTTGATGAATGTCTTAATTTAGTTTATTTTGCTCATTAGAAATTTCCCTTCCTTCAGTTGATCCACAATTCCAAATGATTCAAATCTTATCACATCTTCTGACATTTTCCGAAGTTTCGTAGGTTCATGAACATTTGTGATGTTGAGTCATTCTTTTGACATACCATCTGCGTTTTAAAGCCATTTATGCATTGAAACTGTTGAATATGGAGATGTTTCCCAGAAAGTATGAGTTTAATACGATGCTCTCTGGATAAACAAAGATATAGATCGATGACAACATTTGAAATGGAAAATATTGCCTGGTATTTTATTAGCGCAAAGTGTTTGCTTCAAATTTGTCTCCTTAAAAACATGCGCACACCGTTAATTTAATAAAAGTGACCACTTTAAAATTCAACTGATTTTTATTTACGTAGAAGGCAACAATCCAAAAGGAATTAGTTCATGAACTGATTGCATATCTATCCAAAAACAGTAAAAATGCGGCCTAAGTATATCGGTATGATTAGATACCGATACATTTAACATAAAATTGGTGCGTTATTATCTAAATCCTACGTTTTCATGACCAAAGTTTTGAGTCAACGTAAATTTGATCGAGAATAAATTTTTCTCCAACTAGTACAAGTGTGAGCTCACTCGCTATTGAAAGAAGCTTGACACGGATAAATTAATCAGTTGACAACAAGCCCAGACAAACACTAAATCAGTGGAATTCCTCATTCAATCATTTATCCCATTCGAAGGCTTTCCGTGGGAGATGGTATAATTGAACCACCATCTCCATAATAAAGGAACAAGAAAAGTGAAGCTTAATGAAAGACGAAAGTGTCTTTCTCCTCCCTCTCACTCCCGAAAAAATGATTTCAGAGCACAGAGAAAATGAGAGAGAGAGAGAGAGAAAAAGGAGGAGAAAAATAGAAAACGTGACATAATTAACCTGAGTCAACATGACCACCGCACGCAAATAAACAAGGCCATTTCTAATATCCTGACGAAATTTGTAACAAGACCATCAACTTCCTCCGCGTCAATTTCAATTTTTTTGGCCCGCTAATTTTAAGGTGGAGGGGTTGAGGAACGATTCTTCACAAACGTCCACCCATCACTCTGTCTCTTCCGTCCATGATTCCACCCACGTCTCCCGTTCGCTGGAACCACCTCTCTCCCTTCCACGCTTCCCCTACCTAATCCCCCCCCCCACGAGGCAGCCAGTATACTCTCGTCCCAGGCCCCTCCGCCGCCGCTTCCACTCACTTCTCATCCCAACTATCCCTCGCTGCTTCCATACGGAAACCCTCCCCCTCCTAAAATATCCTGTCCTCCCGCCCTCCTTCCGGTTTCTCCACTGCCAGTTTTCTCTTTGACGGCTGGAATCTCCTCTTAGGTCTCACCCAGTCCACTTGGTGTTTGCTGCGCCCACGCTCAGGTTTTTTTTCCAAGCCGATTCCCTTGGCTCCCCAGAGTCTCATTCAAAGCCGTCAGTTGGGGAGGGAAGGATAGGATATTTGCATACCTCTCCTCGGATTATAAGATTTTTTTGAAAGTTTACATCTATGACATTCTAATGGTGTGTATTACGATGAGAAGTAAAAAAAAACATACTGTGGACATTGGAAACATATGGAAAATAGTGGATTTATGTGTTTTGGAGGAACAAGAAAGGGATATGCCACGCAATACCTATAGTAATACCCTTGCGGTATAAATAATAAATAAATTTCTGCGATAAGAAATATTGACCCTTTCAGATAAAAGAAATTAAATTTCCGATATTTTCGTACGAGGTGTCTTCTGCACGAAGATTCTTTTGCAAGAAGAAATAATTTTTATACCTCAACGGATGAGAGATAATATTTGAGGTGGATGATCCTTATTATTAATAAATGAAATTAATGTAACTACTATTTTATTAAATAAATCTTAATGAATATATTATGTATTCCGCTCACACCATGAGGGTCGGGATTTAAAGAATCACATTTTTGGAGTCCTCGGTAATTGCAGGGTTAGTAGAAGGAGCTGGCTTCTATTCTCCATCCGTCCATGATTTGAACTGAACTTCATCCATCCCTAAGGAAAGAAAATATAAATCTTTGGTGGGTAACCTAGTGGTTAGAGTGTTTGACCACAGACTACGAGGTTTCCCATTCAAATCTGAACAATACCGCTGGAGGTCCCAGCTAAATCCAATCGTTGTATTTTTCCAGCCTCAGAACTAAATGGAAAGAACCACAATTGGCATAGGGGAAGTAAATGACCTCAATACTTTTCATTTTTTAATTGTACACGGCTTGAGGCTTCGTAAAAGGTAAGTTGTACTGCCATCACCTTTCAATCCGACACCCAGGTTGAAGACTGGTTTTCGGTTTGCTTTGGTAGCGGAACGAAAAGCAAGTAGGAGTGAGATTAAAATGGCGCCGAATGAGAGCACTCAAGACGTTGCGTAGTGAACCATCAAGCAATAACAGAGTATGTTTCTGTAAAGAGGAGATGGAAGAGGGGTGTGAAGAGGGGGAAAATTAGAGCGGGGGAACATTCTTTTGCAGAGAGATCCCGCAGAGGTCTCCTCCTCCTCCTCACGTCTCCCTCTTTCTGCGGAGGAAAAATTGAGTATGCGGAGGGACACCGGGGAAAATGAGCCGGGAGGAAGGAGGAGGAGGACTCGGGGAGTGGTTGGCAGAAAGGGGCGGTCCAGCGACGAGGGAGGAGGGTGGGGTGGAGGGGAGGTTTCGGGAGGGGAGAGGGGAGGGGCGCGAGAGGTATGAAAAAAGGGTAAGGGAGGGGGTGAAGGGAGAGGGTGGAAGGAAAATGGCGGGGAAGATGGGGGGAGGGGAGAGACGAGGTGGAATTATGGAGGATGGCAAAACAGAGGTCCCGGAAATGGCGAGAAAGGATAGCGGGAGAGAGGAAAATAAACCTGTATATAAATCTCCCTCAGCAATGCTAGGCGTTTTTGGCTGAAGCGTCAACTTTTGCTCCTGTTTTTAGTGTTCAGCTGGGTTTGAGCGAATTCCTTCACACGTTGAGTCACCATTGCAGGATTTTTCAAATAATAATGTTTACCATTTTTTATTAAATAATTCCAATATGTTCACTGAAGAGAGTTGAGCAGGATTAATAGCATACGTAATTAGGTCCAATAACCTGGAGCTTGGAATTCGATTGTGCTAATATGTGCTGATTGCGCTAATCTGATTGAGAAAATAGGAAGTAGGAGGTAGTCAATATGACAATATTAGTTGCGCAATAAATGTAAGAAATAAAGTGAAACAGTGATGTATTGATTGATAAGTAAGGGAAGTATTTTAATTTTAAGGATTAATTACCTTCTATCCGGAAGCATCACAACTTTTACAATATGAAGCTTGAGGATCTGTTACGTGATACTTGCGTTTAAAATGTCAATTCTATTGCTCAATCTGGCTTTCCCAAGTCTTTCAATCTTCAAGCGAAAACAGAAAGACTTTTTGATGCCCAATTGTCAATTAGTTTACTTTAAACATCGACATCTGTATAATCCCGTAAGCCACTGTTAGGGCGTGTGGCGGGGGGTACTAGGTCACAAGACATGTATTCATATTCACAGTTATACACGTCTATACAATTATTAGTTATCAATTGCACAAGAACAAAGTTAATCACACGAAAGTATTTATTTACACAAATGAATATTCAATATCTACTGCGAGGCCATCTGCGTATATGTGTGTGTATATATATATATACACACACATACGATAGATACTCGTATCTCGTAAATACCGTGGGTCGCGGTAGTCCAGGTGGTAGAGCGTTTATATAAATAAATAAATATATTATAATTATATCATATTTATTTACTCGTACACATGCACCTATATATGTATTTTTGTATGTGAGGTTTTCGATAATCCGATCACGTAAAGACACTTTCCTGTAGTGATTTCTTTAAATACCGCATTTTACGCTGAGAGGATGCGTTCGTTGTACTCAGCGTTAGAATCTATGGTAAAGTTGCGAGTTTTTCCCAGGTAACACCGACCCACGTAGCAAGCACATAACAATACTTTAAAATGCTATCGGTTTGTTTATTGAGCTGAATGGCAATATATTTTCTTCATTACAATTGTTTGAAATCCCCAATATTTCCCTCCGTCCGTTGAGTATTCCATAACGACTAATCATCCCCTCAATATTCTTTGTCAGCCCGCCATTTTCCCTTCCATCAAGTCTTTCAATCTGTCTCTCGGTGACTGCTGTGCTCACTTATGCGCTTCTGGCATGAAGCTGTAAATCCGATTATTCATGCATTAAAAGCACGTCGATCCGTTCAACCTTAGGGAAAATGGGACGCCGTTTTGCTGTAATCCTGGCGCGAATGCTCCTGACGTTCATTCAAATGGTAACAGATTACTCGCACAGAATGTATATTAAATCGGTTTAAGTGGTGATTTTTCGATGGAAGACTTTTATGCAACCTCGTTACGTTCCCATATAGTTCGGGGGTAAAATACGGCGAAGTGAGCTTTGTGAGGCAAAATTAAAATTAGCATCAAATAAGATTTACTGCAGAGACGGGAAGCAAAATCAAGCATTGAAAAGCTCGCGCGAGTATGAGAAAGGGCGGATATAAAGCGCGAGGAGGCGTCATATTTTGGCAAACGGTGACATAGAAAGCCGATTGAGGGCACATCACTAAGTCCTGGATACATTTCCTGGAAGTCATTATCTGAATCCGTTCAACCCCGCGGGTCTTATTGTTTTTTTGAACAACCACGGAGCCCATTTAAAAATCATTTTTAAGAGAGTAATTACACTCATCCGAAAAATTGTTGCCCAACGCGCAAGCTCAACCAAAATAGCGAAATTTAATTTTCCTGAAAGATGTGTAAAATATTTTGCGACCTCTCAGCCAGATTCAATTTACACCCTAATTTCCTGTTCACTGAATACAAGTCTAGCAATGTTCCCTTAATTACGGATTATTTTTAATTGTCAAATATCTAATTCTGAGGTTTTAAAATGATGTTTTAAAGTGGCATTATTAGCTGTCGCAGTAGATTTAGCTTTCGTAGAACATGCTCAAAAAATTGTATTATTAATTACTTGACCAAGATAAGTGAACATCATGGGTGCCTATAATTCATCTGTATGTGGCTATTGCTAACTTGTCAGCCAGACTGTCTTTTTCATTTAAGTTTCCGAAAAAAGACGAACTGAAGAAGTAAGAGTGAAATTAGTTTTTTTATATTTTGATAAAAAAGCTCAGTATCCATTTTTTCCCAACTTACTTAAAATAAATTCGTAAAAGTTAGTGTAAATATGTTTAAAAAAAGAAATATGCCTGCACTTCTTTGGAATAACGCCCCTTTGGAAGGATAGAGTTATTTTATTTCTGATGAAGCATTAAAAACCCTTTTATTGATGACTACCTTTTAAGGACATTGTTTTGTCGAGCTCTCACAATGTGAGTGTCCTGAGGATTTTTTCTCAAATAAATTAAAGGCCAAATTTCCAAATTTGCTTCCCGAAAACTTTTACGCAAGTAACCGAAAAAATCTCATGAATTTTTACCCGCTAAGCAATTTCATACCATTCTTAAACTATTTCTAAAGTATTAAGTCAATTTTTGTTCATGATTAATATTTATTTTAATGGGTGTTCACTCGTCAATTGGAATGAGATGATTAGAGTCAGATTAAAGAAAGCAGGAGCAAAATACGAGAATTTCGATTAAAATCAATGAAATTTAAATCACCAAAGGAATCATTCGCTCAGAAGGCAAAAAGAATATTTAATGTACATAAGTCCCATACTGTATTAGATATTATGAAATGATTCACGAAATTTATTAATGTTTTTCCACGAAAGGAATTTTTAGGTAGGAAATTCATACTACCCCTTTGATCTGAGTCTTGTTCCTCTGAGCTAATCACTCAAAATGGATACAGGGCTCATATTTTACGTGTTTATATTTAAATTAATTTTCTTAGTTTCAAATTAATGTTTGTACTTTAATTCTTTAGCCCGTAGCTCATCATTTTCATAATATTCGCTACAAATCATCGTATATTAGATAATTACCAACTGCCGGCTTGTAAATATTGAAAGAACGTTTTGAGAAGCACGTGAGAGGTGTGAGGCGTTTTTTTAAGGGAATCCTCCCGTCGATGTGAGTCGCGCAATGGAGAAAAAAGGATTCTGAGGAAATATTGGTTCGGGTTTGAAATATGTGGAAACGTCACCGAATCAAGTGACGTTCGCTGGGAAGGCACGAATTTACGAATACCGAATGAAAGGTCTTGAGGTTATTGGCGATTATTCCGGAAGAAAATAATAGAAATATGTAGGAGTGAGAAAATAGAAAACGCATGTTGAAAATATTAAGAACTAAATTAATACTCCGAAATACTTTCAAATTCACGGATATAATTGCGTTACGAGTTACTTGGATGAGCAAAAGAGATACTTGCCGCTCGATCTCAGAATGGGAACGAGAATTTTGCATTATCTCTCCTTGTGCTTTTAGAAAAATATAAAATTCTGCTTCGAATAATGGTTGTCGATGAATTGTTTAGCATTAATAGATTAGGAATAAGGATTCAGTTGTATACTTATGAATATTGCTTATCATCGATGATTGTCCTAAAGTCACAAATTCACGAAAATGGCTCGCAATTTCACAACATAAAAAGTAAGTACAGTGTTGCACATATTTGAAAATGTGTGCACGTAATAATTATATCTTAATTTGCACTTATTAAAATTTCCTTTATTTTAAGATATTTGTTTTCTTTTTAAGAGCCTGTAAGTGGACAACATCCACCCCATACCATTAAAAAAAAAGTTATTTTCCCTTCAGCCTATAAAGTGCACATGCAAATTCTATTTCTCATTTAGTAAATGGTCTTAACACTAGTAAAACCTCCCGTTAATAGGTAAATTTTAATGTACTTCATAAATCCTTTGAGTTTTCACAGTAATCGGTCCGAAGTTTGGTTTGATGGGTGGAGCTCAATCCCATAAAAATATAAGCCCAGAGTAGTGTGAAATCCACTCATCAGAATAGAGGAGGGGAATTCTGTTCTCTGCGCATCTTTTGCCTTCAGTTTCCCAGGAAAACGTGATACTCAAAACATCTCACGGTCTGAACGAAGCTGACGATACACAAAGGATCAACTCTCTACCAAATCGATTACCACGTCCACCTAAGGAACCTCTTTTTCTTGAATTCAGGACATGACTGTCTCGAAAACCTGTTCCTCAGCTATGTATAACGTCTCACGCTTAGGTTCACACGTTTACTGTTTAAACGGTGGTTTTGCCCTTGTTTTCCACTAGCTGTCTCTTAGATTTCCATCTGGTCATTCAAATTAGATGAAATTTCTTTACTCATTAGAAAGACCTTGCCGTGAAAACTTTATAAATTTACTCCTTAGATTGTTGATTCTACGTATTAGTCTATGGTGACTCAAGAAAAATATCTTTCGTAAAACAGGGTTCATTAAATTATACGTGGAATAGTCCTGGTACCACTTAAAAAAATTGTTTTGTAGAACATTCAATCGAAGACGCATTTCTTTACTTTTTTAAACTCCACATTCTGGCTAACAATATTGAATACGACAGTGTAAAAGAAAGATGATGCAAATTATGAAGGGTTACATGAACATATTCTTGACTCTTACATGCTGCCCCTTAGTCGTGAGCTGTGAGTGACGTCCCACCCACTCCTTCTATTTTGTTCGACTTCCAAATCCTTGGAAAGTTCTTTACCAAATTTCCCCTTACCTTCTCACTGAATGAAGGAAAATCATGCCATCACATAACTTGATATTCCATCGTATATAGTATTCACGTTGAATATACGACGGTAAGGCAGTATAAGAGTACCTGGAACATCGATGACTATTGGTGATAAATTTTCTTTCAAATTTTTGTCACTGATGCTCTGAGTGGGTAATTTAAATATGAAATTTCTATCGTATATGTTGACCAAAGATAAATAAAAATACTATGATAACATCATGCACATCCTGAAATATAATGTCAATTATTCTAGTGTCTGCTAACAATTATGTGAAACTGAGAGCTTAGAGAGAAGTACACCCCTCAAAATGCGCATATCGCCAGAAATTTTGTTTTTTTTCGTGCTTACCTAAAATAAAATATTAAATTTTACCATAATGCCATAAAACGCCGTGAAAATGTAGGCAAAACTTTTTCAGGAATAATCATATAATGAGATAAAAGATGTAATGAATTCCCTCGATATTTCCAGGCTATTGAATTACTTCTTTACTGTATGATTTTAAATTAGGCTTTATATCCACTTCAACAATTCCCTATCTGATAAACTTCGTATTCTCGCTATTAGTTAGTACATCTTAAGTTCGGTTTGCCAATGAAACTGAGTATGCCTCTGAGAGTGAAAATCTATGGAGCATGATGCTTCGGAATGTATGAATATAACTCTGAAGTTCTGAGCGTTATAGGTTGTACTGCAAGCAAGAATTATTTTCGAAAATAGTGCGATTTCGAGTGCGTTTCCAACCTTACGTATAACATCTAACATATTTAGAACGACAATAGTCCCATGAGTTTAGTTGTTGAGGGGAAAAGCAAAAGGATGAACTTCATGGGTAGATTTCGGTGACATGTATAAATATCTCCATAACTCATTTACTGTTGATTTTTGGGAACAGTTTGCCTGTTTTTAGTTTAAGTATTGGTTTATATTTTGTTAAGATTAACTATTCAACCAGCTATTTTGGCAAATTCACCCTTTTGGCATGAAGCTCGTTATGAAGGCAAGCTTCATGCAATAATTTGGGCTTATTATCAATCATGAGTGGAATTTCGAATCTTCGTCGAAACTTGTTCTTTGAGACCCGAAACAATATTATTAGTTACCAAGAAAAAGCTGAAAAATTTTGTGCTTTATAGAAAATAAACTTATTGGCTTACGTAATTACATGACACGTTGCAAGAGCAAATTGTATTTTTCCCAGAACCACTTGTAAACATATTGCTACTTTGGCAGTACTAACTTTCTTTATAAACTGTTCACTGGAATGGGCTTACGAAAATAATTTAAGGGGTCTTAATTACTTTTTGCGCTATTAAACTACAGTCGGAAAAAAATCCTATTGAATCTGCTAAAGTGAATCTTTGTACTGAAACAGGCATAATATTGTTCTCCAGTGGTTTGTCATTGATTATTTTTTTTGAAGTTTGTGTTGGAATAACATACGCACGGAACACAATAATATTCATCATTCAAGGTTCCTTTGCATCATTACATCGATCGTTTGCCTACTTTGATTCGGGGAAATTGTCGCGATAA
The DNA here is from genome assembly GCA_037158775.1 of Hetaerina titia. Lineage (NCBI taxonomy): Eukaryota > Metazoa > Arthropoda > Insecta > Odonata > Calopterygidae > Hetaerina > Hetaerina titia. The sequence continues at coordinate 102,422,206 of CM073773.1, read as the reverse complement.
TGCACAGCCAAAATTACTCAGATCGTATCTTTGGACCACCCACGCACACACCCCCACGCGTAATAATCCAGTCATTCCTTTTCACTCCCGCGTACCGCTCCATGCTCATCATAAATCGAGCCTCTCTCACTCTTTTCTCGGCGAACGCACTGAGCTCTCTCCTCCATCCCACTCGCCCCAGCCCCTCAAAGTACGACACCATCCCATCTGGTGATATGCCCTCCCCCTCGTCTCACTCGGACGAAGGTTCGGAGGAAGGTTGGGGGTGGGGGGAGAAAGAGAAAAAGGGAAGGGTGGGAGAGGGAAAGTGGGAGGATAGGGAGAGGAGGGAAGGTGATGGATGAGGGCGAGAGAATGGGAAACGGGAGGAAGGGGTTAGGGAGGGAAATGAATTGGTGGGGGAGGGGAGAGGTGGATTGAGAGGGAGGGGTAGATGGGACGGAAGAGATGTGTGGTCCAGGCGGGAGGGTGGGGTGGCCTGAGGGAGGAGGGAATAGGTGGACTAGAGCGGTCGAAGTGAAAGAGGTGAGACAGGGTGAGTCCCTGGAGGGAGATAGGGGGTGGGAAAGTTCCCGTTGGGAAACGTCCGAAGGGGTGCATAGTGCTTTGCGATGTTGACATGTATCGAACAGGGTGTATCGACCGCGATGCAAGGAGCGGACACAGGAGATGGATCGTAACGGATAGGTTATCATCCAATTGAATGTCGAATCGACTCGACTGGAAAGGCGAAATAAGCCAGAACGCTCAAAGCGGTCAGTATCATTCCATTTGTTAGGAAAAATGAAAAAATGCTCGGGGAATCATCGATAGCTAATTTAATTATTTTAAAATGAATAAATCAATGCAGCATTTACAAAATGTAAAAATAATCCTTCTTAAGCTGTAATTTCCGATGCGCTTTGAAATTGTTGCACTATAATGCGTGTAGGCGGATGACTTCGTTAAAAGTTACCGTCGCAGCAACGCCCTCAGTTTCTTTGAATTTAATAAATTGATGGTTCACATAAATCTTCATGTGAATAATGTGCAAAAATGCGCTTTTTGCGTAGTTTGCTAGATCAATTTGAACATATTACCGTTTGTACAAACTCCCCTCGAGTGTTCAATATGACGTGGCCTAAACTATTCTCAAATTGTACTCGAACCTGATCAATAGAGAGCCCAAATGTGTAAAAGTTACGATGTAAGTGAAAGTCGAACTTTTACACGGTCTTCTCCACGAATTTATTCCTAAGTATAGACACCATTGAAGTTGCAACTGAAATTTAATAGTTTGATTTCGATTTCATTCAAGTTTTCATTTTATCATTAAAAGTTGACTATTTTAAAAACTGACGGATTTGAAATGCTGCACCATTCCATTCTTAACATCCTCGTGATTCCTATCCTCTTCATTTAACCTAAAATGACATCCCTTCAGCATTCTCAACGGCTCTTTTCAAACGTTCCCCTATTTATCTTAGCCTTCAGCATACAATCGCATGCACGCAATTACTCTTCCGCCCACGTACTCTTGTCTCCGTTGAGTTTCTCTCCGCAAGTTCAATTTTCCCTCCTCTTACTCCGTTTCTTCACTTTCTCCGTCCAACTGATTTCAACCATCCTTTTCAATTGTCACACAGACGATGGGCGTGCATGGGGTTGACGAGAGCACTGAGCGTGTTCATCGATAACTATTGACGCGTCCGTTCATATCGACATCTTTCAGGAGTCAAAATAGGACGGCTTGAATCCTTCAACGTAGATAGTGTCAAATATCGCGGACAAATGCGGTGTGAGTACGGCGCGAAAACCAATTTTTCGCATTATAATCGGATACGGTAACTATTTGCGAATGCCAATATAGAAGTCTTGTTCATAGGAATGCGGCGTATGGCTGCAACCCCCGCAATGGCCCGGGTAAAGGGCGTGTGAGAAAAAAGAACTCCACAGGCTTGGGTGCGTAAGGGTATGAAGGGAATGGGTTGATACCCTGAGGAAAGCGAGAGCGTGTGGATAACGTGGGCGTGGAGGGAGAGGGAGGGAAAGAGGGAAGTGAACTGGTAAAAAAAGATAAGGACACGGACAGGGAAAGATCAGTCGGAAAAATAGAGCAGGGGGAGGGGCTTAGGAAGAGGGTAGGAGAGAGGGAACGGCTTGGCCGAAGGGGTCCAATTCTTTTTTTGGATGTGGCACCATGTATTTTTCACCGAGAGTCCCGTCAACCCCCCTCCCTCGTGTCCCACCGCCGCCCATGGATGGCCAGCAGGGCGGAATGGTTGGCCCGCCCCCTTGTGTGCGTGAGTGCGGTTCGGTCCCGTGGGCGCTGTCCGCCTGCCTCTCCCCGGCCGCCGCGGGTGGGGAGGACGTTTTCGGTGTGCCCGGAAGGGGGAGAGGGGTGATGGGGCCTCGAGAGGGGAGGGGTGTCGACGGATCGCTAATCCAATCTGAACCCACCGACTCGAGTCGATGCAAAATCAACAGTTATGCATGGATTATGGTGACAGTGCGTCGACATCAGTGTGATTCGATTAATTATTAAGGGGACCGGTGTGGAGAAGGATGGGGAAGGAAGGGTGGAGGATGGAGGACCCTCCCTTGGGTCTCTACATCGATCGACGATTAACGCGTTTTGCACGGCGGAGACACGGATGGGTGGGGGGAGGGGCCTGCCTACACAAGGTGTACGCACGACTGCGTCGGAAAATGAAAGATAACGGAAGATGGGGCGGAGGGGGAACTTTGCGAATCACACCTAACGATGTTTTTGCTGAACTAAGAGGTTTTGAGGTGGGAAAAAATGTTGGTGATCACTTAGCCACCCATATATGTTCGTGATCAATTGTTTCTTGACCGATTGCGTTAAAATAAGATTGTATGGACGTTGCGAAGCCCAAAAAATAGAAAATGGAAACATTTTATTTAATTAAGAGGTTTTTTATCTTTATTCATCGGAGTAATAAAGCAAAAAAATGTAAATGTTTAGAAAAAATAATGAGGATTATTTGACTGCCTTCTCACTGAAACTAAGTTTCTTCCCATTAATATATGCATTTATTTCACATATTTTTACCATATATATACAAGAGTGGTCGAAAAAGTTTCCGACCTAAAAATGATACAAGACATTTTTTCTAAAATTTTCTGAGTTGTAAACTTTTCAGACCACCCACGTACATGCCCTGCAAAAAACCTTGAAAAATAACGTAGACAATTAACTTAAAGCCACGTTTTCGTTTTCTTAAAAGTATAGATTAAATGGATTGAAAGGATCTCTTGTTTAGGTTATGCCTTCTTATTAACGGATATTACTTGGAACATTCATTGTCTCTGTATTATGTACTAGCGAAGAGAATCACTTTTGGTGTGTTACTCATATTTCCAAGAAAATGATTTGCTGTCGCGAAGTCCGTAGAGCGCGTAGAAATAATCTTTCATTGTTATGTTTATAGCTTATTATAACTTACTACAGCTTTCTATTCATTATCACAATAATTATTACTGATACCCTATCATCACGACCACCGGTCGTAAATTATGAAGACTGTTTCTCGCGAATGCCTGCAAAATAATTGTCACCCTCAATCGGCTTAACTCCAAAAAAATAGTGCAGGTTGTCTGTGACGAGAAATTTTGTTCGAAATAACAGGCAAAACAAAAACGATCACTCCTTCCCCAATGCCCAATGTACTAAGATTACGAAGCGGAGGAAGGTCTTTGTATTGATGAAAATGCCAAAGATATGAACTGTGCCAGCATCTTGGTTAGGATAAACGCTTATAGTGGAAGTCAACTGGAAACATTTTCACACCGAATGGAAGAATTTTCACGCCAAATCCATTTGAGGTTATGTACGCATACGAAGTGAATTCAGAGATTTAAAAAATTCAAGAGTTTAAAAAGAAATCGAAAGTGAGTTTCACGTGATATTTTGTTAACCTACAGATTACGATTTTACTTATGTAGTCTAATTATTAAGCAAAATGGTGCATTTTCCTGCCTCTCGTAGAAACTCACGAGGAAAACATATGCGTTTTTAACAATGCGAACAGAAAAACTACCCTTATTATTCAATTATTTTATGTGAATTAGCTCTTAAGTTGGAATATAGCTTTGTAGGAAAAATATATGTTATGCATTACACCTTGCTTTAAGCTACAGCTACCGGAGATAAATCTGGTTTCATAGTCATGTAATTTTCTGGGCACTGTTTCCCAGAGCGCGTGAAACTCAAACATTCGGAGTTAATAGTGCCAGTTCTTTTCCTTTGCAACGCCTACGATTTCCCGGAAAGTTCTCATGGCCAGAAAGTCGTACGTATTTTGTCAGCTGTGAGGGCCAGGAGATTTGTTCTCGAGTTTCTAAGAAAAACTCTACCCACTGGAACGTCACGCTTTCCATATTATTCATACTTGTTTGTGTGTGTTCATATTTTTATATACACTTGGACGGCAGAATAAAATACAGAAATATAGTATGCCTAGAAAACACGTTAAAGGACACTTACATTATATATATATATATATATATATATATATATATAAATTCCCCCTCCCTTCATTTCATAAAAATTGAAAGGATTGGGTGAATACACTCCTAACTTATTTTAACATGACACTAACGCGGGCGAACAATGTTATTATGATACCATATCATGCGTGGAGATAATTACATCGTAAATCTAGAAGTTGTACACTTAATCTCTCTAATTTTATTGACATGACATCTCATACCGTAATACGATTGGGGTAATAATACATTTTCAACATCACTGCTAAAGAGAAGCCCTTGTAATTTAAACATGAGATTTAATCTGTAATTTAACCTTCGCTCCGTTAGTGATTTCCTGCCTAGCTTCTCTAATATTCTGGACACGCATGAATTCTAATTTCTTATTAGCTTGGCCACATACTTCCCATATGTTTTTCATCAAGGAGAGGTCATGAGTGAGGGTAATGCCTAGTTATATAATTGAGTCTACACATTCCATTTCGGTGTTTCCAATGCAGAAGGCTTTCGGGTGAGAATTGACCTTTTTACAAAAATTTATAAATACACAAGTTTTTAAGGTTAATTCTAATTGAAAAGTGTTCCATAGCGTTAAGGTCACCTGATAAAGCTGCCGTGTCCTCAGGATTATGGATATCATGGTAAGCCAATGCAACGTAGGCCAATAAGCGCATCTTACTAGCGACTACGGAGTCAATGTCGCTAACGTATGGTAGGAATAAAATAGGTTCGATAACCTTTCCCTGGGGAACTCCTGAAGTAACTTCTACTGCATTTGAGCTGACTTTATCTAACACTACTCTTTAAACCCGACCATTCAAAAATCCTTTGACCAACCCCGGATATTTTTATCGATACCATTTGCTTCTAGCTTTTCGAGTAGTTTACTAGTAGGTATTTTGTCGAAGGCTTTCTTAAAATCTATAAAAATCACATCCACCGGAACATTTCTCTTTCCCCAAGCAAGAATACTATGAGTAAAAAACGCTAGTTTTGTCTCGCAGGATCTACCCTTTCGGAAATCTACCCTTGCTGATTTTTCATCAATAACTCCTGACCATCGAGGTTTCTCACGATCGAACTAACACCCGAGGAAATATTTATCTTCCAATCAATATAATCATATCTATGATTTTTTTATCTAAAATTTATTCTAGACCAACAATAGAAATAATTTTAACATTTAACATTTTGGCTTTATGTCTCGAAACAGCAATAAGGAATGAATTACAAAGTGCATTTAAACCGACCCGTCCTCATTTACTTGGAGTATTCTTCTCAGACAAATCTTAAGACGTGCTTGATAAACTTTGCGCAAATGCTTTGCAAGGAATTTGCATCATTAGGCATGGTCTTTTTCCTCTGAATTCTTCCTTGAAATTTCCAATAAATAATCCCAAAGCATATATTCAAAAGTGACTTAAAATTCACCTTGCAATGCGCCTTTCACGCCCACTGACCCTGGCTCTTCCTAAGGTACCCCTTTTCAAAACGTACCAAAGGATTCCCCGGAGGGAAGATTCTTCCAACCCGCATAGGAGGACGGAACGGGAGCGTTACCCTCCACGTAAATATTCATGAGACATCTATTTCGGTAGCGTTGCATTCTGACTCAGACTACATAGGCTCATCTCGTTTTTATACTCCAGGCCCCGTGAATAAAAACATACTAGGAGCATGCCTCCAGGTGTGTAGTTCAAATAGAATGCACGGATGAGTTATGTAGGTTAATATATCACCAAGTAAAAAGTGCGGAAACGGTAATACAATATGACTGAAAGTGAGAAGAAAAGAAAGACAAAAAAGGGAGGAAAATAAGATAATTATTAATAAAAATAAAGGCACAAAACGAAGTAAATATCACGAGATGGCAAACTAATATGCAAAACAAGCATTTATCAACCATATTGCTATACGTCTATCCTGCTGGGCTTAGTAACTTAGTGATGCTGGGCCGATTATCGTACACTGCACCCAAAATACTTAAAACTTTACACCTGTGTCAGATCTGTGTAGATTGCCTATCATTATTTGTTTGGATTAAAGTTATGGTACCACGGTCTTCCAATAACACTTGGCGGTTGGGCTAACAAACTACCAACAATAAGTAGGGTTTCTAAACGGTGGGTGTGTATCTATCTACTTGTATATAAAAAAATAGAGGATAATTCCCTGTGCCGGTTATGGTTTTCTAGGAAAATCTGGTATCCGAAAAATCATATAGATTGGGTGGAGCTGCAGATGGCTACATAGAGTTGCCTGGGAATCGAACCCGGGTCTCTCCGGTCAATAGTCACACGCTTTACCCCTTGACTACCGCGACCCACTATATATGTGTGTGTTTATTTTTAATATATATATACATACAGGTATATAAAACTTAGACAGCAACACAGCACGAGAACACATAAAAAGAACACTCACAATGATATCTTGATAATTTCGACGGACTCGAACTCCATCTTCTTCGGAAGATAAGATATGACTGATGACTAATAATATATATATATATATATATATATATATATATATATATATATATATATATGCGGGTCGCGGTGGTCTAGCGGGTAGAGCGTTGGACTACTGACCGGAGGGTTCCGGGTTCGATTCTCGGGCTAGGCACTTTGGGCACCTGCAGCTCCACCCAATCTAGTTGATTTTTCGGGCACCAGATCTTCCTGGGAAACCATAACCGGCACAGGGAAAGGAACTGGCCCCCCTACCCTGATGTGTGAATATTCACACGCCGTTGGGCTTGGTACACGGGTGAGCTCTACCATCACCTACTAAACCGACCTTCGGGTTGATTACTGTGTTTTATATATATATATATATATATATATATATATATATATATATATATATATATGTATACATACATTCAAACACGAAATACCGCCATACGGCGAATAAATATCCATTCACATTGAAATAGAGATAAGGAAAATGGGATAGGAACACACATAAAGGACGAACACAAGAGAGGTGAGGATGGCGGATGTGAGCAGATCACAAATGTAAAAATATTTTCCTCAACCGGGACTTGAACACCGGATCTCTCCTATATATATGTATATGCATAATGTGTATTTTTATATATTTATTTATTTGTGTGTATACGTGTGGGTGAGGAAACATATGTATGATGAGCACAAGGAATAAGTACAATGTTACGGGTAAAATTATATTCCCCTGAATTTCGTTTTTTTTAAATACGTCCGTGGTTCCTGTATATATATATATATATATATATATATATATATATATATATATATATATATACAGGCGATGAAGATTGGTAACATTTTTAAAAGATTGAACAAGAGCTTAGCGATATAAGGGGGAGAATGAAAGTGGCGGAAGCATAAATTCTTTCGCCCAGCTTCATAAGCGGAGTACACTCATTCTACCACTGACAAAGGAACCACATTTAGGCCCCGAAATATATATAAGGCTCTCTTCATTATCTTGTATGTTGCCTCACCTTCTGTAATATAACTTAATAAATAGTTATGCATAAATATATTTATAATGAAAAAACGCTATTGCCAGAGGATCAAGGAATAGACTATTCCATGTGACCCTGGATTTTCTAGGGGTAGATCCCGTGGAGAATTCGTTCTCCTTTCTTCATTATTTTTTTACTTTGGTTCGGGGCATTATATCCACGCAGAGTGAGAAAGGAATGGGGTGGGAGAGATCCCGTGGTGTGGCACGGAGGGATTCTGGGAAGGGGTGGGATACAATGGCTCGGGGTTAGGTACTCGTAGGATGCTCACACAAAGCGGCGCATAGGATTCCATCGATCCCTCACCGGTGCCGGTGGAGAGCGGGGAGGCAGAGTGTGGGGGATAAGCAGGTGGAGTGAGGGGCACACAATGAACATTTTGTGTGTTTCGACAACATTCCCCGCGCCCCTTCCCAACCCTTCTCCACCAACCCCTGCCACAAATACGCGCGCGCTGCTGAGCTCAAATTCCGCGCGAATCATCGGAAATATCCACCGTACCACCTGGCATTCTCCGCCCTCCACAAGAGGAGCAGCAAGCGACAGCCTCCTATCCCTTTCCCCCCTCTATGCCCGCTGGGAAATAATGGCGTAGGTCGTCCTTCCCTTCAGATTCTACGACAGTGCTCTGGATGGAGCAATCTTATAAATATTACTAAGTTTCTCATGAAATATATAAATCTGCTAACAATTACAATAGTGCACATTAAATAAGGCTACTTGCAGAAGGTAATGAAAACAGTAAACGACAATATTAAAAACCACTCAATAAAGAACCACACTATTTTTTCAATGTATCATTTTTTTCTAATTTCTAAACCTAAATTCATGTGCCTATAATGTTATCCTTTTCTTTCTATAAATGTGATATCGATTGTAATTTTGGCATTTAGATGAGGGATAAAACCTTTTTTTTATTATAATAACACAGTAATCAACCCAAAGGTCGGTTTGGTAGGTGATGATAGAATTTATCCAGAACTAAGCCCGACGGCATGTGAAATTCACACATCTGGGTAGGGGGGGGCCAGTTCCTTTCGCTGTGCCGGTTATGGTTTCCCAGGAAGTACTGGTATCCGAAAAATCACATAGCTTGGATGCAGCTGCGGGTGCCCTGAGAGGCTTGCCCGGGAATCGAACCCGGGCACAAAGGTCAGTAGTCCAACGCTCTACCCATGGACTACCACGGTTCACTTACTCTCTATAGCCATCTTTTAACTCTTTACGTACCATGAAGGACCTTTCTACCCTCTCTCTTTGGTGAATTATATATTTCACCTATTTGTGTAGCGTCATTTATATGTACCACCCGGTTCTTTTGTATTATATCGGATGATTATTTAAGTTCTTCCTATCCACTTTTTACATCTTTAAGTGTTCACTGCCAAGTATTCACTCATCACTTTTTGGCCAAGTTTAAACCTCCTTTTAAATGAATTTCATTATCTAAGTTCTCTCATCCTCTGAACTTCCTCAGTAGCTTAGCGACATAGTGACCTCGCTGAACAACACATTCAATAGGAGAGTGTAGAACTTGCTTAGTACTTACATCTACATCTACATAATACCCCGCAAGCCGCCGCAAGGGCGTGTGGCGGGGGGTGTTAGGCCACCACCCAAAAAAAGGAAAAAAGAAAAAGGAAAAAAAGAAACACCGCATTCAAAACCAACACACACATGCAAACCCCAATCCACAACAGTGCACACATTCATTGCAACACCCCATCATTCGACGCGCATGCAACCACACATCTACCTATCCTCACTCCAAAAGCATGCAAGTACATACGCTTACCTAAAACAAATAATTCCACCCTAGGATGCAGCAAGAAACCTATCACGAACGTGCCAGCTAGTTTATAGCAAGTAGCCAGGCGAAACACCACCACCACAAGAGCGTTCCACACAAAACTCTCTCCCACCCAAGGTGAGGAATCTGGCCCAACGCTGCAGGTGGGAGGAGGGCACACCCGCGGAGAGGGACAAGGGATGGAAGGGTGGAGCATGAAGTTCGTAAAGACGCTCGGGCATGCGGGAAGGGTTCTGACACAACACACAGGAGGCTAGTGAAAGTGCATGCAATTGAGTTCAACTAATTGTTACCTAGACGCGGAGGGTGGCAAGTGGCATTTTTGTTATCTCCGAGTGTAACCCTAGAGTTGTTATCCCGTATTGTCCGTGGGAAGAAAGAGTCCTTGAGTCTGCTAGTCCTGGCATCTATTTCCCGAATTTTGTACACATGATCCAAGCGACCTATATATGTTGGAGAGCGAATAATTTTCGAGACCTCGGTGGTGAAACATGCGGATCCGAATTTATTTAGTAAGTTTAACCTAGCATTGAGTCGTCTTTCTTCCAATGATTCCCATCCCAACTCCATAAGCATTTCAGTGACGCTTTTCGTTTTATCGTAACAGTTTTCCACGAAAAGAGCTGCCCGGCGTTGGACCTTCTCAATTTCCCGAATGAGGCCTTTTTCACACGGATCCCATACGCTACATGCATATTCTAAATGGGGCCTTACAAAAGCGTGATAACAACGTTCCTTAACCTTGGAGTCACTTCTACCGACAATGCGTCTAATAAATCCTAATTTTTTATATGCCCTCCCGCAGACTTTACGTATATGGGTCCCCCAAGTTAAGTCTTTAGTGAATGTAACACCTAGGTATTTCACCGAATCAACTACTTCAAGGTCAACTCCAGCTAATTTGTAAACTAATCCCGTGGATCTTTTAAAGAAATTTACCACCGAACATTTATTAAGATTTAGAGGCAATCCCCATTTTGAACACCATTCATTAATGCTATTTAAATCACGTGCTAGAATTAAACGATCCTCATCCCCAGATATCTCCCGATAAATCACTGTGTCATCCGCGAACATCCTTATCTTACTTTTCACTTTGCGGTTCAGATCGTTAACAAAAATCAAGAATAGTAACGGTCCGATAACACTTCCCTGAGGAACCCCCGAGGTGACTCTTACGCTGGTAGAAATAGCGCCGTCAAGGACTACCCTCTGTTCCCGGTCTGAAAGGAAGTCTTCAACCCAATTTATTGCCCCCTTGTGTATACCTGCGCATACCTGTATACTTAGCCCTATACAGCGTGTGAAAACCGCACATCAGTGTACAGGGGCCAGTTCCATTCCTTGTGCCACCTGTGGTTTTCTAAGAAGATATTGTGCCCGAAAAATTGTACAGCTTGAGTGAAAATGAAAATGCTCGGATTAAACGCTCGAAAAGAAATCCCGACTCTTTGGTCCGTAGGCCACCGTTTAACGCACGGGACTACCTAATCCTTCTTACCAAGAAATATATCGGTATAAATTATATGAACGTTTGAAGTACAATTGTGAAACTTAAGAGCAATGAGTCCTAACCCTATCGGTGGGAACTGGGTGTAGTTTTTACTCTTACATCGTCTCCACGCGTGGACGAGCAGGCACAGTTAGCTCGTTCTTGCTTCTCTCAGAGGGCTTTCCTTCTTTTTCTTAGGTTCAACACGCACTCGAGCCGAAATAAATGATTCACCATTAGTTGTCCTCAGAGTCCTCCCTCGTGAACCGCGTGGAAGTGATAGGCTTGCTAAGGAGACCGGTGGAAGCGGAGGGAGGATTACTGGGACCAATACATGGGTGATTAGGGGGTGTAAGGGAGGTCGAGATGTCGGGACCCACGAGAGGGTGGGGAGTAGCGGGGAAATTCCTCTAAGTCGAGGCGTATGGGGCACAAGGGGCGAGAGAAAGGAGAGGAGGCAGAGAGGGCAGAAGGTGTTGCGGTTCCTCTTGGTGGAGTGTTCGCGGAGGTGTTTGCGGGCGAAGGAGGATAGTGAAGAGGCGAGGAATTGGAGAGGGTCCATTTTGATCAGGCCGAAGCGGTGGCGTCGACCCGAAAAACCCCGAGGAGATGGAATCCCACCTTCCCATTCGAAACGCGCGCCGCGCCCACCCGCCGGGTCGACTGTTCGCCAGGTAGGCGGCGTGAACAATCCACGCCCCGGCAGCTCTCATATCGCGGCCTAAGTCCCCATACTCTCTCTCTCTCCCCCCCCCCCCGCATCCGTTTTCCTCTCACAAAGGCTCGCCTGACTCCTGGTGGTCCATCGGCGTGAATGCAGAGAGATCCCGGTTAAGAGCCACAGTAATAAACCCGAAGTTTGGCTTGATAGACGAAGGGAAACCTCACCAAATCATAACCTCTTCAGGAGGATCAGTTCTCATTCTTGTGCCCCTTGAGGTTTCTCAAGAAGCCCTATTACCAAAAAAATCACACAGCTCGTACGATGTCACTGGGGGTGCCCGCAGCCATAAACTGGAATCGAAGTCGAGCCCTGCAGTTGGTAGTATAGCACCCTGCACACTGGGAAACCACCTCTTTTCTCAATTGAAGCTTTGCGACATTCATTTTCCAATATTGGACGCCAATATAAAATAAATATCCAAATGGCAAGTACATTTCGAGGAAACAGTAATTATGCTATATCGCCCAATTTCTACAATAATGGACATGCACAATAGCATCGGTAATACCAAACGTATAGATCAATTCTGGGGATATTGTTCACGCAGGGAATATCTTCCATATCATATATGCATTGGATCGTTTTTTCCGAACATAGAAAACATAGTTCACATATAATATCGCAAATATAGTCAATTGCTACGGAGAGAGCATCTAAACTCTCTTTTATGGAAATGTCCCCTTAATTCACACTTAAATATATTTTTATCCAGTATATCACCCAAAATCATCTACATGTTATTGTTCTCAACACTGAAAAAAAATAAAATTCTTCGCTATTCTGTCGATATTGAACTTATTGCGAAACTCCCTCTCTTCTGTAAAGTGGGCTAAGGCAGGCTCTCTTATCAGTTCTCTGTTATCCAACTTGTACGTCAACGATCTGCCATATACATCTCACATTTCCTTTAACATGTGCGCTGATGACACTGCCATCGCCGCTACATCTCGAACACGCTCCGCGAACATCAGACGACTTTGCTCACACCTTGACAAACTGAACCGGTGGACACGGATTTGGAGAATACTAATCAATTCTGACTAAAGCACACATATTCACTTTTCCCATAGAAGAAAATGCATGACCCACGTTCCTCTTTTCTTTCAGAAACACATTATACCGAAAGCTTCTTCGCACCGATTTCTTGGTGACATTCTAGACAACCAGCTCACTTTCCAACTGCACTTCGACTTTTGCCGTCAGAAGGCATTGGTCGCAAGGAGCCGCCGCGGTTGCCTTTCCTCCGTGATTTCTCCTTTGGGTCACTCCGACTGGATGAGAGCTTACTGTATCTTCCATATCGCTATATCGAAAATGCCGCTGCATTAAAAATTTAGTTTAGTTCATAAAATTGCCTAATATTGTGCGCCATCCATTATTCCGTTGCTTGAAACTACTCAAATCTACCTGATTTATATCAAAATATGGAAGTGACGCTGATATATCGTCGTATAAAATGTCTTAATTCCCTGCACCTAGCTCTCCTGCCAACGGAATTTCTCCTTCGCCCACACCGGGAGTGGGAAGAGGGAATCGCGAAATTTTTCTCTCCAATCCTTCTCCTCAAACCACTCCATCGTCAAACGTTCAGAGAAAGAAAGAATATAAAAAAAATATGAGAAGGCGTTCACATGTGACAACAGTTATGATAAAGGAATCGCTGTCGTTCAATTCATTTGACGTGGAATTGAAGCAGTCTGGGACTTGAGGTACAGGTATGCCGTCTTTTTTGACATTGCGTATTCAATGAAGAAATTAAATCAGGACGAACGTAGATGAGTTGCATTGGAGTTGAAATTAGAGTGGCTCCAAGTATGTCATATTGCGGTGCAGAGCAGCAGAAATAAGTAAAACACTAATAGTGAAACGGATTCCCTATTCAGACGAAATGACGCGAAGATGGGAGAGGCGGAGGAAGCTTTTTGTTGCAAAGAACTGTTCCAGTTCAAGAGTAGAAAGATGCTGTTGGAGGAGCTCTTGACAGGTATTTTCCCAGAAGTGGAACACGGTAGGGGCACTCTGAAAATATATCCAGTATTTTGATATTTACTAACTATGGTACAAGGTTTAATCAGAAAGAGAAATTATCACTTATTTCGCCCTATTTTATACAAATCATTGGTTTTAGGGGTGGAATGTATGTTTTTATTGTTTCGTGTGTAACATTCTACGTATTATTTCTACATATATACTAGTATATATGTATTATAGTACTATACTAGTATATATACATATATACTTGTGACATTTTCATATACTTACAAATATGTTAAAATAAATGAGACCTTCCATCCTATTAGTGATGGGAATAACATGATTTTCATAACAAGTTTTAGAGGAAAAGTGTGTTAACGGGATCCTGGTTATACAACTTGACATAAATCACCAAATAGCACATCATAAAATAAAGATGTTAAACAATAAATAAAATGACCAATTTTTAATACAAATATTACCTTCTGTTTTTAATCAAAGATAAGGCGGCGGTTGACATCTTCCGGGCATCATTTTTACTTTACTCTCGTTTCATTCGGGAAGTACCATCTGCTCTTCAAATTATCTCTTGGAAATCCTCATTTTTCACCGCCTGCCACTCAAAGACTTCGCGAGAATTGCTGATATCATAAACGCGACCCTAGTACAAAAACCCCATTCTGTAATGACGCTATTATATCGCAGTCTCACAGAGCTTTAAGAAGTGGAAGGGTTCGGGGCCTGAGAAAATTAAGGGGATCATAGTCTCCACGAGGTCAGGGCTTCCATGACGTGGCATTTCTTCTTGGCGCTGAATTGTTGAAAATTAGCAAACAGTCAAAAGTATCATGTTTTAAGTGTCACAGTTCAATTCGTAGTGATTTCAGACTTCTCTTCCCTCCATACTTGAGATTATGGTCAAGAAAATAGTGGACTATAAATCCTTCCTGCCTTCAAGCCATATTAAATTAACTACTATTAGCTATTTCTTAGACCTAACGAGAAATTGCGGCAGCTATTCTACTTACGAGTATGTTTTTCCTGAGAATCTCCATTTTAAGTTATATGTAAATGATTTTTAATTATATTAAATTGAAATCTGAATATGAGCTTACATTTCTCGCCACTTTCTTTGACGTAAATATAGTCATTGAAAACTAATTCTACGGTAGAGTTTAAGGAACTGATCTCTCCTATTTTCCTGGTATTCTATCCTGCAGGGTGATTTCCGAAAGTATTGGAATTAAACTTCTCGCGCCGCTCCTGTTGGTTAAGGTGTGATTGAACCACTTGAAGTAGCTGAGGGGGGGGGGAACCCTAAGATTTGCCGCGAAACCAGTCTCAGCGCTCTCCTAACTGTGAAAGTGCAGGACGTCAGTTATTGCAAACCTCTGCGCGCCGATCGTGTCACGAAAAAAATGGAATCGACGATCGAGCAACGTTACGCGACTACTACGTTTTGTGCTTAATTGAAAAAACCTTTTGAGCAGACTAACAAAATGGTTCGTGAGGCTTACGGGACTCTGCTCTATCCCACTCACAAGTTTTGAGGTGGTTAAAGACCTTAAGCCGGGAAGAGGTTCACGACGAACAACGCTCTAGACGGTAGTCAACCAGCAAAACCGACAACAATGTGGCTCGTGCTCGACAATTGTTGGACTCTGACAGTCGATTGAGTATCAAGATGGTTTTCAATGGACTGAACTTGTCGTATGCTGTTGTGTGTCGCATTTTATATGTCAAAAAGGTCATCAGGACGAGAAAAGACATCCCCAGTACTTGACAACTTCATCACGACAACGCGCTACGAGTCCGCGAGTTCCTGGCGAAACACCAAGTTCCAAAGCTGCCCCACGCCCCCGAAAGACCTGACGTCGCCTCTGCAGACTTCTTTTTGTTTCCTTAAATTAAGGGAGTCCTGAAAGGAACCCGTTTTTCGTCCATAGAAGAAATCCAATCAGCCGTGACGAAGACCTTGCGAGCGGTTCCCGAAGACACCTTCCAGGGCACGTACCGGTCACGGCAGAATCGCTGAAAAAATTTGTAGAGGCCCAATGGATAGTATTTTGAATAATCTTAAATTTTGGTGCAAATATTTTTAAAAAATTGAAAAATAATTGCATAAAATAATGATGAACCCTATACGCCTATTTTTTCGCCTCTGTCATATTTTTGAATACTCTCTAATTGTAAGGTCATCTTTCACATTCTATTTTCTATTTTGATTTTCTATTGAATCCGTAACTATGAAATGCATGAAAAGAATAAGGTATAAGCCCTCTTTTTGGCGTCTCTTCCCGGAGGATGAGAGATTTGACAGCTCGTAGCATTGATATAGAAGGGTAGATCAAACGATATTTTCCACAATAAATCTATAATTATTTGTCTGCGTTTGTCTTCAACCGTACGCTTTAGTAAACAACACTCAGATTTTGTAGTTAAATCACGCAGTTTTATTATTTGATCAAATCTTTCGTAAATGAAAGCTCGACTTTACTCTTTATCCCGAGAGGAATTTGGTGTATGATAAGACAATCCAACCATTCTTCTGGATCCACGTATATAAAATGTTTGGATGCGACATGCAAAATATCACCTCGTGGTGATATTACGATCTTTCATCACCAGTCCCTTTTCATTGCATACGGAATATGCTCGTATAACACGGCGGGTATATGGGTATCATTTGGTCGCTCTAATAAAATAAATGCGCATAACGCCGTTGACTTGTCCCTGTCAAAAGCCGTTTTATTTGGATTTTTATCGCTATCCTCCGGCTTTGGAAAGGAGAAATATGCCAGGCGCGGCTCCGGCGAAACGTTGAGGGCCATCCCGGAGTGCTACCCTCCTATTCCCCGGGCGCGGAGCCAGCGCTGCCGGGATCCCCCGCGACACACGATCCGCGAAAGAGGGCTAAAGCCTTCGAATCCGAGCGCATTGTCCATCAATTCATGTCGCGGAGGGAGGTATCCGGGAGAGGAGGGAGAGGGATGGAAGCCATCTTGGTGCTCTGCCCCACGTCGCCGCGCGTCTTCCTCTCTGATCTCCTCACTCCTGTTCGCTCAATCCCTCCCTCCCTCCCGATGATTGCTCCTCCCTCCACACCCTCCACCGCCCCCATACCTTCGCTCCTCAGCAGAAAATCCCTCGGCATTTTTTTCCTCACGACTCCACCCCATTCTCCTTCCATATTCCTCATTCCTCCCAAGCCTCTACCATTCCCTATGTTCCCCATCGAATTTTACCTTCTCTCCCTCCCACTCTCTTCCCATCAGCCGCATTCTCTTTTCTCTCACCCATCTCTCTGTCTCCCTCCTTCTGAATGTATTTTTCTGTATCCTCTCTCCCCATTCGTCGTCCTCCGTTTATTCCACAACCCCATCCCCATGGCCTTTAAAGTTGCACTCCCTTTCGATTTCATTGACGTCCTGTAGACTCCACGCGATGCACCCGCATCAATATACATGGGAATGTGTGTGCTACTTTGCCTGTGGGTATATATAGGAATATAAATAATAAATGCAAACACCGTCTTGCTTAGAAAAGATGCCGAACAGCTGAAACACAATGTACACATGAAACTAAGTAGTAAACATAGAAACAAATAACAAAATGGACATGCACAAAGATTTCATCTCATACGTTTCGCCGATATTATCTATTTTTTGAGACAAAAAGGAGGTATAATTACCGAAACGATATGAAAAATCTTTGTTGTAACTTTAGTACACACATACATTACATATATACGTACATGCAATCGTACAAAGAGATATATGTGTTCAATATACGTTCGTTCCTCTCACCTCATTCCTCTCTTTTTCCGTCCCATAACCCCCAGGGCTCTTATTCCTTCCTTTTTCGGAAAACAACCCTCATCCCCTGGCGTTATACCGAGGCAGTATCGTAACCGAGTTATTGAGAGGGATTTGAGATGGGGGAAGGGAATCGCTAAAGGACCGTAGGATTCCAACAGGGTTATAACTTTTTTAGAAATACGTTGGCTAAATTATTTTTCGAAAGGCTTAAAGGAATTGCATCAGTTGGAAATTTCGTTATCCCGAATAAGGAGGGACCTTGAGAGGTCATCTCTCTCGTCTAGGATTTCCGGTTTGCGGGGAAAGAGGGGATGGAAAATGAAGAGGACGACCTTTTAAGTCCAGTGAGCTTGGGCATCGTACAATTTTGTCGAATGGTTTCTGCGAGCAATGCTTCAATTATTTCCAAGCGAGGGTGAAATCGCATTATCCCTGCTGAAGGTTTTCTTTTATCATTCAATTAGAAAATATTTCAAATAGGGTCATGCAAATGCTTTTTATCCCAGCTTTACCGAGGGATGTTCGTCGGCAGATGACCTGCTTGTTGCATTAATTCCCTCTCAGCCAAATGAATGAATTTTCGATAAAGTTTAAAAGCAATTCCTGCAAAACGATAATAAAATTATGTTTTAGCATGAAAATTTTTATGCTGCTTGACTAACTTTGTAAGAGCATTACAAGAGAAAGAGGAGACTGCAAAGACGAATCGATCATTAATTTGAGAGAAAACGGAGGAAATTATGTGAAATTGTATCTTAGGGACGAATCAGAAATTAAAGCAGTTTTCGGGAGAATGAAGAAAAGCTGTACTTATGCTTTGAATTTAGAATTAAGAATGTTATTGAAAGTTAACTGTAAAAAAACCATAACTGTCTCGGATATATAAATTTTTATTTAACATTAAAATTATTAGTTCCACCTTCTCACTGTTAACCAAATATTATTTATTCTTTAATGAAAATTTTAAACTTGGTCTCGTTTGCTCGTTCTATTTTCTTAAGATAAATAATTTGGACAAAAATTGAATGAATTTCAACTATCAGAAATAGAATTACTGCCAACATTTTCCTTCAATTTATTTATTCACCACATGAATTTCCGTAACTTAAGCAGCCAAGTCCAATCAAGAAAGAAATAAATTTTAAAGGTAAAGGGCGTTACATACCTTTATGTTTGTTAACTTAAGCAGCTTATTGGAAAACGTTTAGGATTCTATAAGTTAGTTAACTTATTCATAACCAATTATGTTTTTAAAAGAGTTTAAAAAACAATTGAAATACACGTATACGATTGGTAGTTTTTGCAAGAAAGTTTTACATGACCGTAGATATACAGACAGGTTAGAGTTCTAAAAAGTATTGAAAAATGCTTCGTCACGCTTTTGATTTGCGTTCTCATGTTCTCCAAACCATTCTGATCCCCTATTACCGTCTTTTATACACATTTTAAAACACTCAGAGCCGCCACATATGCTCTTCTAAGACAAATTCTCCCTCTTTCGCGAACTACCGATTTCCGTTCCACGTGTCGTGGAGGATGAGGAGTCACAGCCCCACCTTGTAAGCAAAAATAGCTATATATATATATATATATATATATATATATATATACACTTTTTTGGAAAACCCACAAACGTGTAATGTAAATTCACTGATAGTCATAACAAACACAGAAACCAAAACACACAAAAGAGGGAAAACTCACTGGTTCTCGAATTTTCGGTGGTCCAACCACCTTTCTCAAGAGGAATTAGGAACAGAACATATTATCTATTATATATATATATTATATATATATATATATATATATATATATATATATATATATATATATATATATATATATATATATATATATATATATATATATATATATATAATAGATATATCGAACGAGAGATAAATACTTTCAGACTACACATGAATCTATTCTTTCTCATACATGTTAATGTCTGTATATATAAACTTACAAAAGGAGAAAATGTCAATCGTGGTTCGGTTTCCGACACAAAATGACTTAATGAACTTAAAAACAGTTAGTAATTAGTAAAATTTCAAACTAGCTAAGTTTTCATCATACTTTTGTTTGGCTTCAATCTCATCCTTTTTATACTTTTATGATGGCCATATTCTATTTTATTTATATTTACCCTGCCAGCCAACTCCAGGGTGTGTGGCAGGGGATGATTACATACCAGAATAATTTCATCCGAACATTATCCTACCGCAGTCGAACAATGTTATTATTATGCCCTATCGTTCGTGGAAAAAATTAAAATCTATTTGTTCTACTCTTAATGCACCTAATTTTTTGACATGATCTCGCCTACCGTGGTACGATGGGTGCAATACCTTTTCAAAAGTCCTGCTAAAGAGATCTCCTTCCAAATTATGCAAGAGCTTCAATCTGTAATGTAACTTTCGCTCCGTGCGTGATTCTCAGCCTAGCTGCTCTAATATTTTGGATACGCTACCAAGTTTATCAAAACATCGTTTTATTAATCTAGCTCCTCTAAGCTGCACGTGATCCAATTCGGCAATGACTACTCCCACTTCGTGAGGATCCCATACATTTGCAGCATATTCTAAATGATGCCTGTTTTTCGAATTACAAGTAAGAAACACGCTTCCTTAGTACCGAATTTATATCCTGTATGAATATGTTTAATAGATGGCGTTGAATGAGGGCAGGGAAGATGAGAGGCGGGGTGTGGATTGGAATAGAGATATATTCTGGAAGGCTTAGTTGACTGACGCAGACAATTTTTTTATATCCAAATATATACTAGTATTTTTATTAATGTTTTTCACCTCGCGTATTTTTAATGCTCAGGACGATGCGGGGTGAATGGTGGCGGGCTGGTAGACCATGATGTCCAGATGAGTGACGCAGGAAGTGTCTTAAAAATGAATTTTTAGCACCGTTTCATTTTATTACCTTCTCCTGAAAACCGGATGTTTTCGCAAAAATCTACCGATCATGATAGGTTTTAATGAACCCAGTACTACACAAAGCTGAACATCAAACCCCTGTTTAATGCGACACTAATTATCCTTTAACATCATTTTACATATTAAAACAAATTATTTTATAGTTCCTTGTACTTTGTAATGAATACTATTAAACACTTGGGTGTTAATTTAGACGTTATTATTACTTACGATTAAATACTTAAGCGTTACCCTCAATCACGATCTCTCCTGGGTGAAACACATATGGGGAATATGTGGACAAAATAACACAAAATTAGGATTTATTATCATAAATATGATAAAAGATCAAAGAGAAATGTTATCTGTCGTTGTGTAGGCCTAATTTAGAATGTGCTGTAAGTATATGGGATCCTCACGAAGTTGCCGAATTGGATCGCGTGCGGCGTAGAGGTGCGAGATTTGTAAAATGTTGTTGAAATGAACTTAGTAGTATATACAAAATATTAGAGCAGCTAGACTGGGAATCACTCAATGGAGTTAAATTAAAGGTTGAGGTTAAATTAAAGATTGAATCTCTTGCATTAATTGGAAGGATTTGTTTTTAGAAATGGTGTTGAAAATGTATTATCACCTCAATCGAACTACGGTAGTGGAGACCATGCCAACTAAAATCGTGAGATTAAGTGTAGAACAGATAGATTCAAAATATCATTTTTTACACGAACGGTAAGTGATCAGAATAACATTGTCCGACCGCGGTAGGGTCATATTTTGGTAAAAATTCATCTGGTGTATATTCACCCCCTGCCACACACCCTATCGATGGCTTGCAGGATACAAAAGTATCTAAAAATGAAAGTTTAATTACATCCAAACTGACAAGTGATGACGGTGATGTTTTGAAAACACGCTCTCTTGTGTTTTGGCGTACCTTCTGTCAATAAATATAATATTTCATTCGTTAAACCTTACATTACAAAAATTGATGTAATAAGTATGTATTTAGAATTATTTACATAGAGCATACAAATATAAAAAGTCCGTTCAAAAAATCCGTGCACTAATTACGATGGAAGTGGGAAAGTTTTTCTTTCATTTCATTTTCAACCACTCACGAGTACTCGAAGTGGACCCCAAAACATTATTTGTCACTCCGCGTTTATGGTTTTGTCTCCCCGCAACCTCAAAAGGGGTTTCCGCTGTGGTTATTTTCGTCTCGGATCTGGATCGTATGCGTCGCGACGTTACTTTATTTTTCCCCCGACGGATTGCAATTTACACCTCAAATTGGGTCGGTGAAGAGGCGGTCGAAGGGCTAGACGGTGACGTGGGCGGGATTATTCCTTCCTCGCGGCGAGTGACAACTACAAAGCCCGAAAACGTCTCCTCGACGGCGCCATGCTGAAAAGTGGCAAAAGTGGATCCACAAGCGCGAACTTCACCGGCGAAACAAACGTGAACCAACGACCAATACATGTGCTGGACCCTACAATCCACCGCTACGGTTTGTGGCAGGGGGTGGCTATACACTAGACTGTTTTTGATCCCAAATACTTCTGCTCATTAGCGCAATAGGACAAAGCTATTCTGATTTCTTGTCGTTCATGAGAAAAATTACATCTTTAAACTTACTGTTCGCCTAACCTCTCTGATTTTACCGGCATGATCTCGCCATTTAAAAATATCTACCGCAATACGATGAGGGTAATAATACATTGTCAACATTTCTCCTAAAGAAAGACCCTTCCAATTTATGCAAGAGATTTAATCTGAAATTAAATCTTCGCTCCGTGAGTGATTCCCAGCCTAGCTGCTCTAATACTTTTGATACACTATTCATTTTATCATAACAACGTTTTACAAAGCTAACTACTCCACGCAGCATGCAAACAAATTCAGTAATCAATCCAACTTCATAAGGATCCCATATACTTGCATACAATCTTGCATTCAGTTTGTTTTTACACGTATTACTGCGGTTTTCTTTATCGCATCAGTGGTGAATACGTCCACAAGGTTTGGTCCTGTCGATGACTTCATACTAAATGGCATAATTAGATTGTGCACGAGGAGTCATTCGCCTCGGAAAAGAATAACATTATCAATAAAATTAAGCATACTATAAATGTAAGCAGAAAGACACTGACCACAGGGATTTAATTAATAAAATGGCATCACCGAGGAGTAATGTTAAAGGGAAAGAAGGGATTCCACAATTTCTTCGTCATGAATTGTAAAAACATTCGACACGAGGAGGACATGTCATAAGGTATGACTTTTATACCTATAATAATATACACTTATAATATTACTTTCTACCTCTCAGATAATCAATCGTCTACCCAGTCTTCTAGCACATTACGAGACGCAGATGTGACCTCGGATGCCCGCGAGCACCACCTAAGGACAAGTGCCCGCGATGACGTAGGGAGAGGCCGTGAGCGAGCGACTAACGGGAGAGAAGGCATGAATGGCCGAAGGAATCGATAAAGCGTTTCCAGAGGATCATGGGCGTCCCCCTTAAAACTTATCACTCTCCGCTTTTCAATTTTTTTGCTCATTCTCGAGCACATTCTCTCTTTCTTTCTCATTCTCGGTGGAAGAGAAATATATTGCGCTAAGGTGGAATGTTAAAATTTCATATGAAATTTGATATAAATACGTTTACTTTTCTTCTGTACCTAACCTGATCTAATGAAGGAACTACACCCAAATATGTTAGATATTTTATTACCCCCCAATCCACCGCTAAGGTGTGTGGACGACACGAGTGATTATAATATCATCAGAATAATTTTTACCTGAACATGAACCTATCGCGGCAAAACAATGCTATTATGATACCTATGGTTCGCGGAAAAAATGACATCTTAAATCTATATTTTCTACACATAATCTCTCGAATTTTATGGACATGATCTCTTCTACCGTGGAACGATGGGGGTAGTAAACCGGTGAACATGACTGCTATTTGTAAATTGCAATAAATTGGCAATGTTATTGGTAAATGAAGTGCATTTCATCCTCATATGTTGTAAATAAACTGAATTTTGAGAACTTTGATGTAATCCTGGGTTTGCCTTTATATGTGTTCCTATGACTTTTCGTTATATCTATTTCTATATGAATGAATGTGTGTTCTCATTTGGCAGGTTTTCACGTTCGAACGTGTGTGTATGTATGGATGGATGGACACACACACACACATATAAATAAAAATATAAATGTGTGTGTATATATATATATGTATATGTGTGTATGCGTGTGAGTGTGTGGGTCGTGGCAGCCCAGGGTAAAGCGTTGGACTACTCACTGGAGGACCCGAGTTCGATTCCCGGGCAAGCCTCTTTGGGCACCTGCAGCTCTACCCTAACTTTGGAATTTTTCAGGTACCAGGTCTTATTTGGAAACCATAACCAGCACAGGGAAAGGGACTGTGTGAATTTTGCACAGGGCTTAGTGTTGGGTGAACTCTACCATCACCTACCAAACCAACCTTTGGGTTGATTACTGTGTTTATGGTTTTTTATATTATTTGAACGTGCGTTTATTTAGGGAATTTTTTTCAGGTTTTGGGGCGGTTTTTGTTCTGAGTTAGAATAAATTTCACCTCATCCGTGGTCCTCGTTTTTTATATCTCCTTTATGGATAAATCAGCCATAGATTGCTCAATTTTCATCACGTGAAAGATCTAGTTATTCCCATTCTTAATTAAAACGCGGTCGTTTGAGTTTACAATAGAGACCAAGCACCCCCTGTCACACCCCCTCGCGGTTGCTTGCAGGGCACCATGCAGATTTTCATGAATGAAAACGTTCGATGTAAAACGATGAATTATTTTAAAGGTCTCTTACAGTCTTATCTACAAAGATCTAAAGAAGGCCCACCTCAAGAAAGGAATAAGTTTTGGCTCCGACAGCTACCAGGCAAAGTTGCAATGCACGGAAGGCCATCGAAGGGGAGAAGTGCAGCTTTTATTTGAAGGAAGGGAAGGGAAATGAAGGGACTGAATGAGAAGTTCCATCCTTCTTGTTTTATTTTCCCGAGGAAGGAGCGCCACCCCACATCCGTGGGCGAATGCCGTGGTTGCGGAGCCCCACCCTCTCGCTGGAGGAGGACGTCGCTGGAAATTACTCCAAAACGAGGCACGCGCGTGCGTGGGCCGCGAAACGCGGACCTGTTGATGCTCACGTCACCCCACGCCCCTTTTCCTTCCCCCTTCCCTTTTGTTCCACTGCCGATACAACCACCACCAACACCACAGCCATCCTCCGAGGGGAAGCCGTGGAACGCCTCCACTGTCTCCCAATACGGTTGCCAACTTTCCCGCTTTGGTCGGGACGTTCCCAGAATCCGAAAATCATCTTGAACACGTTTTGTGTCCGGGCTAAGCGATAATGAAATGATGATAGATGAGTGAAATACTTTTGTTCTGGGAAGAGAGGGAAGGATTGTCATTACGAAAAACCGCCACATTACTAGTTACTAATAGCATTTTAGGAACGATTGTTACCCTGTCCGTCAATCATTCCCTTTTATCAGTGATTTGGGACAAATTGGAACGATAGACGAAAGTGAGCGATAGATGGAGATTGTCTGTTTAGTAGAGTAAATAATTTTGGCAAATATTTTCATCTAAATAATGGTTTGGTTATAATTATTCATAATTGTGGATCAAGTGGTCACAATAAATAAAAGTTTAGTTAACTCCGTGTAAAGTGGTTTAGATAAATTCGCACATTTATCGAGCTTGTACCACGTGGAGGAGTGTCCGTATATCTCAGATGGTATTTTCAAAATATTAAATTAACTTACTAGTATACATAATAATTATTATACGTATTCTATTAGTGTCTAATAAATATGGTAATGTCACCATGGACTTTTTTTCCTTAATGATTTTATGAGATATTTATCAGATACTTAATAATACGAGGGATATGTTGACAAGTTAACAAAAAATTAGGATTTATTGGAATAGCACAGGGAAAATATGATGAAAAGGTCGAAGAGAAATGTTATCTTTCTCTGGTTAGGCCTCATTTATAATATGCTGCTAGTATATGAGATCCTTGCAAAGTTGGATTGATTGCCGAAGTTGATCGCGTGCATCGTATACGAGTTAGATTTGTAAAACCCTGTTATGATACACCTATTATAATGTTGTTATGTTACGCCTAGTAGCATATGCAAAATATTAGCCTGCGGCTAAGCTGGGAATCACTCACGAAACGATGGTTAAATTACAAATTAAATATCTTGCATCATTTGGAAGGACCTCTCTTTAGCATATTGCCAATTTATTGTCTTTTACAAATAGCAGTGACGTTGTAAATGTATTGTGTATTACCCACATCGTACTACGGTAGGAGAGATCATGTTCAGCAAAAGATCAGCAAAATTAGGGAGACTGTGTAGTACAGATAGATTTAATATGTTTTTTCCACGAACGATAAGGGATCAGAATAACAGTGTCCGACCGCGGTAGGGTCATATTCGGGTCAAAATTAGTCTGGTGTGTATTCATTCCCTGCCACACACCCATGCGGTGGCTTGGGGGATAATAAAATGAAATAAAACCAAAGGAAAGAATACGAGGCCAAGTACTTATGCATCTTTACTTTTTTGGTCAAATGATCTCCGTAGTGTACCAAAATACTTAAATTATAGCAATTATTTTTAAATAGTCACAAGGTACTCCGAAAGATCAAATCCTCCATAAGTCGTATGATAATATCAATCATCATTGCGTTATTCGATGTTGCCAGGCTTAACTTTGTGGAAATCCATAATCTCTGAAGTAAAAAAAATAGTATTACGTAGAAAAAATATTATTTAAAAAATACCAACGACACGTAGTTGAATTTTGAATTAGTGTAACAAAATGTTTGCGGTAAACATTGAATTTTCATTTATAACTGAAGTCAAATGTTAACCAATAATAATAACCATTTAGCTAGGATTCATTAAAATATCTCCATCATAAAAATAACTAGTGGAAATGCCTAGGTCGTCGGATTGGCTGTAATTAAAAATTGGCTTCAAAAACACCACTCATCGCTTTCTGGTATGTAGCCACATAGAAGATAGATGTCGTTAGAAATGCTTGCAAATAGTACACATGCACTAATTCTTAAGAGAAGTTAGAATCCTTAGTTACGTAGAATAAGTGTAACTCAAACTGTTTACGTAAATAAAAAATATCTGAATTTTAATTTAGAGTACACTAGGCCTTCGCCTAATGTGATTGTAAAATGATACAGCTTCACCGTCTCTAGCGACAGAGTCTTTGCTAGCCGATTTAATTAGACAAAGGGATTTTCCGTTGATTCAATGAAATGCTAAAACATTGAACTGTCTTGATCTTCTTTCAATTACTACTACCTGCCACGTTAAGAGTAGACATATAAAAACCATCTTCCTTTCTCTACTCTCTCAAATTTTATCTATCCATCAGCATCTCATCTCACATCTCGAATGTATCATAATCAAACTGTGTCGTTTATTATGTCCCTTGATAAGTAACAATAAAAGTATATTTCGCTCGAGTAATTCCAACGGGAAAATTATTGAAATCATATTCGTGTATTAACCAAGAAGATACATTGAATAGTTCCGGGACATCACAGAATATGCAATAACATTATTATGAACTCACCTGGCAGTAGTGCCTGCATAATAAATGAATAATCATGGTAAATGAAAGGGCTTCAGTAGCTGTATTATTAGTTTCTCTAGCCGTTACCACTAAAATGTGAAAAGGAAATAAAGTGTAAGACATTAAATTATTCCAATACATGTGACGTGAATCATTGCCATGCAAATGAGAAGTCCAAGGTTTTATTTGTTAGGCAAATGTTAATTCGTAGCTGTTTTGTTTTATGATGGCTTCATGCTAATCTTGGGGCTAAATTCCGTTGAATATTAATGCCCTGGTTTTCTAAGGAAACAATTAAATTACGCATCTCGTATGGATGAAGGGGAATGTAAATGCTAATAATAAAAGAACACGCTTTCTCATTTAAACTTGGGAGATAACATTAATTCTTTCTGGACGTCTGGAATTACTTATCAACTGCCTAACTCATAAATGGTATCGTTCGATGAGTATTTTTAAGAAAATAGTGATGTTCTGGTTAATATAATATTACTATTTATGTAGTATTATTTTATTGAAGTAAAAAACAATAATAATTGTTGGTCACGTTTAATAATTATTTATTATCATGAATTAGTCTTCGACTTTTCATTTGAACTTATTTGGACAACGGAGAACCGCCAACAGACATTTAGACAACTGAAAATTATAGATTATAAGACATTTGAACCACAGACAACAGTAATTTGAAAAACTGACTACAGAAATATGAATAACAGAAGACAAGACAGGAATTTAGAAAAGAGAACAATGAGTTTCGAACAACAGGCTACAGGAATTTGGACAATAGGCTGCAAAACAAAGTAATTGGTAGGTTTTTGCTCAAGTTAGTGCAAGGAATGTCTGTTATCCAAATAATTTGCTTTGCAGTATCTGTTGGACTTGAACGCTATATTAAAATTTCATAGGCTTGAGGAAATCTGGTTAATAAGGAGATATGCTGAATGGATTTTTAATATTCTTCTTAATAAAGTACAAGTCGTTAATACTCTTCGTAACTGTGCAAGTGTGTTAGCCTGTAATCGAATTTCCAATTGGAAATAAGTTTACCTTTTACCTATCATACTCCCACTAATTTCTAAATTATAAGAATTCTATATCAAATTATCCTATGTAAAATGCAGAGTGCATCTTATATTCAAGGTAATAAGACAATTTTCATACAATATTCGACGGAATGCTTTACTAAAAATGATGAAATTAGAAACTGACTGCTTAAAAACTTTCCGCTGTAATGAAATCTCCTTCAATTACTTGAATTCATAAATACTTAAGGAGTGTATCTTTACACTTAAATAATTGGTGTATTTCTCTGTTATTTGAAAAAACTCAGGTCCAAATGTAAAAAAATTGACAAAATGAACCCATGTGGTCAGTGAAAAACTTAAGTCAATAAAACTACTGAAAAGGAATAAAATAGCGTAATCTACACGGAATTTCATTTTAGCGATTGTATTGATATGTTACTAATTTTAATGACTGGGGGTTGTAAATATTATCACCCCAAACGTAACCTACTGCTACTATCACTGAGGGACATATTTCCACAGCGGATTAACTGATTAGGGAGAGTGGTAAGCTATTCCACGTCAAGAAAGAGAGAGAGAAAGACGTTAATTCGGTGGGAATCTAACGCAGGAGGTAGTCAGGGAGGGAAAGAGCAGAAGACGAATTAAGAGACGGACGGGGGCATTACGAAGACTTTCGGAAGCCGCGGATCCGAGATGTAGCTGTGGCGGAGAGGCGGGAGGCGAGGCGGAGGGAGAAAGGGCCATTAACGTCGAGGGGTGGGGTGGTCTGCGACCAGCCAAGGAGCCTCTACTGAGACCCCTCGAGCGACGGACAGACGTTTCACCGTGAAAAGCGAAAGTTTCACTCTGAGAAAAGAGTGCCGGGAAGGAGGAGTAAGTGGAATTTTGTAGGGAAGGGGGGGAGAATTGGGGGAAGGTTGGTGGATGAAGTGGGAAGAGTGGCCAAGGGTGGTGGTGGTGGGGGGGGGGAAAGGGAGGGTTGGGAATCGCGGAGGTTTTGGTGGGGTGGAGATCGATAAACTCTGTGACGGGAAGTTTCCGATTTCATAATCCCATTAAAGTGTTTAAACTGCGCCGTTAAGAGAGAGAGAGAGGGGGGGGAAGAAAATTTAATGAGGTAAGATCCATGAGATGGACCACCCAAGGGGAGGTAAGGGAGTGAGGGTTATGTAGGGCAAAGGTTTTTGAAGGTGGAAGTGGTTTGGAGGGAGTGTTTGATGGGGCGTTTCACTACCCTAAAACCTCACCCCCCCTCCCTCAATCACCAACAAACCTCGTCGCGAACAGAGACCCCGGGAATGTTTATAGAAATCCCATTAAAATCCAAGGTGACTCTGAGGGGATGGAAGAAGGGAGTGTGGAGGTAGGGAGGGTTGTGGATTCATGCCTTAGATTTAGTTCGCCGTCGACCCCTTCGCCCTCGTCCAAGGTGGATGGCTGCGGGTGTGAAAGAATCATTCGCCTCGGGTGGATTCGGTATCCGTGAGAGGCTGAGGAATTTTTTCGACTTCCGCTGAGTGGAGGAGGAAGCAATATGAGATAAATAGGAATGAAGGTACTCTAATGAGTACCATCTCATTTTTTTCTTGTCTTTGACAATGACCGTTTGGTTTTCGACCTTTTAGTTTCGAATTAACTATACGCGGTTTCAGAAACCACGCGAATGTGCGTCCGTCAATTTCATTCTTGTGCACCATGCGGTTTATGAACCGATTTCGAGCGTTCCTTCTCTCACCCATTCTATTCTATTACTTTATAAAACTTTGAGTGTATTAACATGTTACTTTTAGGAACTCAAGATAAGGAATACGATTAATTCAAGGCATTTTCCTAGTTGGACATTACCTCTTTTGCGATTTAGTTTTTATGCTATGATATTTTAAGTTTTCATGATATGCATAATATGTAATCTAAAATACCAGATATTACTACCCATCCCCTTCGTGATTACCTAATACTATAATTGCTAATTTTTTTCTATATCACTCGGTTTTAATTAGTTTTGAATTTCCAATTTCAATAACAATCATCGACAATCTTTTTAGTCATGTATAATTTGCATTACATTAACAGCTATAATACTTATTTACGTAAAATACCAAGACTGAACTAATTTTCGTCTTCTTTTTTTGCAGATGAACCTTCATCGGAAGTCATTCTAAGCCGTGATTTAAAAGGTAATTAATCATTTTATGTTTAATTTTATTGCTGCCATGAAAATCTTTAAATAGCCGTTGTGTACCTAAGGATAGTTTGCATATTTCTCCACAGTTGGTGGATCCATGGGTGCCCATGTTTGAGTTATCCAAAGTCTCCAAACTTTATGTAATCAAAGTATGCTCTACCTATTACTGGGATGAATAATGTTAATAATGTTAGAGTTATAAAAAATACCTACCGATAATTGATAAGTGGTATTACTTGTAAAACAATTGGACCCAACTAATTCTAGAGTTCAAAATTATGGAATGCCCTTCTCTTAATTTGATCTCTAATAATTGATAATATGCACCGGTGTACTTCTAATATTTTTTGTGAAATGGACAACTCGGGCAAAGAATTGACTATTAACATGAAATGAGTAATACTGGGTGACATTCTCGGAAAACAGTCTCTCGGCAACCGGGCCATTTTAATAAATTGAAAAAGTGTGTAAATATTTTAAGTTTTCAACTCACATACGTAGTATACAGAATATGAATCACGTGAACTACATATACATGTAAACATATATGCAGATTTGGTTTACTAATTATGCATTGATATATTAAAATGTGATACTACGTAGGCCTGAAATTCTCCTACTATCACACACTATTCCTAGAAATTGCTGTTATGTCGTAGTCAACATTTTCGTGCATAATTTTAGTGTTTCGTGTTTTATTTACGTGCAAAATGAAATTCAAATGAAACCTATTAAATGTAAGAATAGAGATACTTGCCTTACACTTATCATAGTGCAACTGACATAGCATTAAGAAATAGCAAGAAATCCATATGATTCCTTGCTATTTCTAAATTGAGACGGTAGACGGATAAAGATTTTCTTAACTCAAGACCAGGAAATATCTCTTTTTACTAAGCTATCATAAAAAGTATTTTTGATCAGCACATGGAAGGAAAACTATTCCACCAGATAGAAGCAGGAAATTCAAGTTTTCTTTTGAAAATTAATTTTATTCAAATTTTATAATCTAGTTCAAGAGCTAGTGTAAATTTACGTATGCCTGTAGATGCCTTTTATAATCTTGGCTAATGGAAACGTTGTTCACAAACATCGTGATTGGGCAGACGCCTTTGTAGAAGGATTGAAATCATGTGACGCAATTAAACAGACGCGAATTTCATCATCGCTGGAACAAGTTGGCAGTGCCTGTGATCCAGAATGATTATAAGAGATGGTGTATTTTTAATCTGTGATTCATAAGCTGTTTTCCCACGTTAAGAGAGTGCTGGGTTGGAAAGACGGCTGAGAGTAGAGCTCCTTTCTTAAATAACACCTCCAACATATGGTTCTCTTGGCGTCTTCCCTAAATACCTGTATCATCTGCCGCGGGCGAATATGTCCTCTGCCGTTCCTACTTTGCTAAAGACATACATCTTTGGATTCACCGCCTACACCAAATGGGGGAAAGAACCTCAGCAGTCTCCTGCCTCCCATGAAAACCACTATTCAGAATATATCGATAGATGGAACGACCTATTTCTCCTTTGAATTAATTCATCGCAAACGCCAATAAATTCAAATAAATTTTCAAATGCCATCCATCCATTTAATTGTTCATTAGCTTACGACCACATTAGAGGGGTAACTGAGAAGTGAGTTCTGCGGTGGCATTTTCCTAGAGATCCTAGATTAATATTTCAATTTGTTACTAAAATTCCTGAGGTCAATAAGCTTACTTTGAAACTTATCACCCTCGAAAAAACTTTAATAGTTTATCCCGAGCATTTGATCCAGAGCTCCATGCAAAAGAAATGGCAATCCCGCTTTTCAATGGCAATGGCAGACCCTCCTTTTCCTCCTTCTTAAAATTTTCCATCCCGACTTCATCCGCAGCCCTCACACGCACTAGCGAAGAAGTCTGAGATATGCGGATAATTCGCTTATTCCTCCAATCTACTCCTATCTTCTCTAATGAATTTGATAGTTCTGCCCAATATACTCTATTGAACATCTTATCGAAATTACAAAACAGAGACATCTTCCTTGTATTATTATGCTTCTCGCATTTAGTGATCTATTTACTTCTATGGCATCACGTCCACCTCTTCCTTTCTGGACCCAAACTGATAATCTCCTAAGTAATCATTTTGCCTCCTCTCCACCCTCTTATTTATGGTTTTGATTTCCACTCTAACTGCATGTGAAATCAAACTTATCAGTCTATGGTCCTTACCAATTTCGGCTTTCATTTTCTCTTTTAAGATCACTGATTTCACGAACTCTTTTAGTTAAATTCGTCCTTTATAAATGCTACGAATTAGGTCATAAATATTTTCCTCTAACCTTCCCCGAACCCTTAAGTAGGTTCGTAGCAATTTTATTAGCCCCCAAGGCCTAATTTAATTTTGAATTTCTTTAATGCCCTCCCTATCTCGGATCAAGTATACACGAAAAAGCAAAGATGATAATGAATACTTCTTGAGTCTCACTCCTTTTCCTAAACTACTCATCCCGACACTACATCCGCCACTTTCACTTGAGTAGTTTGGCATACGTACAAGTTACGGATAAGACGCTCATCCCACCAATCTACTCTTATTTTTGCAACAAATTAATTAACACCTCCCAATTTACTTCATCAAACGCCTTTTTGAAATGTACGGAACCAATAAATACATCCTGATTTTATTCTATGCTCCCCTTCATTAGTGACCTCATTACTGCTCTGACATCACGCATACTTCTGGGCTAGAAATTACGGATCCCAAATTTGTCCTCCGTGAGGTTGTAAACGTCTCGAATATGATGCGTTAAGAGGCTACAAGAGACGGTTAAAAGGGTCCAAGGGAGGGAGGAGGAAGGTAGTTGGTCGCGGGGAGGGGAGGGTGGGCGGTTTGCGAGTTAGGACATGGGAAGAAGGATGAAAGAATCCGAGAGAGGACTGCGCGACGTTTCAGAGACCAGCGGGGAGGGGAGCAGACGGGGACTCGCCTTCTCTGGCCACGAGGCAACGTCCACATCTTTTTAAGTCTCCGGTTCCCCGAGGGCTGGGACACGCCAAGGGTCCTTCTGGACGGCGAAGGACTCGTGGAGAAGGAGAGAGAGTGGTGCACAAGTAATTTCGAGTCACTCCAAAGTCCTTCACGGCGGAACGGTGCAACTTGTTTCTCGCGGAAAGAGCGTTAGATAACAAGGTTGTTGATATCCACAGTTCCGCAACGGCTCTTCAGGGGTGTTTCGCGGACAAGCACCTTTAATGAGTTGTCGATGGAGTTTCTTCGCTAATCTTTGTTTCTTTTAATTAATTCTCACATATCCCACTGATTAATCTTTTGTCTTCATATTTTTTCAAATTTGAATGTCACGTAATTTACAGCGAAAAAAAAACAATATTTAGACCTTTACAATGAGGAAATATATCAGGATTATTTTTATTTTAACATTGCGATCGTTAGCGTATTTTCTTTTGGCGTTTTGGTTGCCTCCACATATCATCTTATTTCGGTAATCGGAATCTGATCCATTTTTGTACTAGTGGCCAAATTGAGTATCAAGACAAGAAATTTTAGATGTTTAAGGATCAAAATACCATATACTACTGATGCAGAGTTATAAATAAATAAGTAAGAATAGGATGATGCAGAATGGTCTAGTGAAAGTGATCATTTTAACCGAACATTCGAGTTTTCAAAAAATGTTTGCAAAAATTGTACCCAAACCGCGTTGATTTTTCACCAGTTTCTGGCAAAAGATCAATCACTATCCTTGATCATCCCCCTAATTCGCGAGATCTCGCCCCCTGCGACTTTTTCCAATTCCCAAAACGCAAAAATAAGACGTAGGGACATCATTGGAAAGATGTGGACACAATAAAGGAAGAAGCGACGAGACTATTAAAAAGCCTAACTGCTGAGGACTTCCAAAGGTCCTTTAAAGAGTGGAAAAGAAGATGGAATAAGTGCATAGCAACGAATGGGAAGTGCTTTGAAGGGCACAAAATGGATGTAGACTAACTTTTGCAAAATAAAGTTTTTATGGCCTCCATTCGCGCATTTATTGGACAGGGTAAAAAATAAGTTTTTTATCATTATTTCACTGATAAAATCTAAAACATCCCACAGGTAGAGCATTTAATATGTTTTAAGGTAACTGAAGATTGTCTGTTAATTTCATATTCTCTCAAAATCCATATTCCAATCATCCATATCCCATTCGTATTCGAAAAAACTTCTCTTCACGGAAATTGTAATTCATCCGAATAAATAAACGGGCACAAGACCATAATTATATATATATATATATATATATATATATATATATATATATATACAAACGAAGCCCCTCTCCTGATCCGCGTCTCAGGCACGTGTTAACTCTCCACACTCCATCTAATTTTTTTCAATTCGAAATCGAACGACGCCAACAAAGAGGCGGTTTGATCGGACGCCAATCTGATCTTAGGAATCGGCCGCCCGAAGCACCAATAAAATCCAGGCAGTTTTATTTCCTCGGGGATCGTTCAGCTTTCACTGCCGACCCACCCTCTGGTGAAACGGCACAGGACGAGCATCAGGCGGGATAGGTTTGTGTTATTTCACTCCTCCGTCTGGATGTTAAGCCCTCAAAACACCACATAAAATACCGCGGTGCCTCGAGTGAGCGAGCCTTGGCCAGGAACCCAGTTCGTAAGAACCGTGGTCACAATCGCATCGCCCTCCCTCCTCATCGGGTGAATTTACAGGCAACCATCTCCTTCTTCATTTCATTCTTTCCGGCGCAGTAGCCTTGTTGGTTGTGTTTTGGTTTATTGACCGCAGGATTCAGATTTGAATCTAGTTGACGCTTTGAAAGTTCCTGTGTTCACCCAGGCAGGGGTGAAACCGATTGCGGTGAGAAGCTGGGCCTATGTATCCCGACCAACCGACGAATTCATCACCCATTCGAGACAGAAATACCGGAGGTAATCCAATCATCGATGCTGGTGGCGTCCGGGTGTCATGACCGCATTGTTTATTAGGTGAAATTCCTTATCTCACATCTCTTATCTCAAAAAGAATACTCTGCACCAATCGAGGTTCTGGTAATTTCAAATCTTAAATTTCAGAGGTTATATTGGTTAATTTACTGAAATAGTCAATTTGAATTTGTTCTTATCTTCGAGCACAACCATTAATGAAGCATGTTTTGGCTCGTGTTTGAGGTAGTAATCTTTCTAACCTAAGTACCATTCATTCTGAAGACTCGGACACATTTTAATCACTAACTAGCCGATAAATCAATCTCAACAATTGTCCAACCGAACAATTTGCAGCACAAAAAAATTAATTGAATAAGCCATAAAATTGCCAACTATATGAATTATGCACACATATACGTTAGTATGTATCTACATAGGATCATCCAAAAATATGCAAATGGATTCCTTTCTCTATTAAAAAAAAACGGGCCTTCAAGAGTATTTTATCCAAAAGATAGTTGGCTCTAGTCTTTCTCTACTAAAAACTCTTCCTTGTCCACATTCAAATTCCTTAATAGGTCTGCTGTCCGGTATCCCTCTTTAATAGAAATACATCTTATTCCTTTTGCCCTCCTCTTTGCCTAATTTTTTCTCTTCTAACCTATTTCTCCAATCAAATCAATTGCCACAAAATGTGCTGAATCCATCTGGATCATCATTCCCATATCATTATCATCTTCTAAAGGGGAAGCCTTGTCGTTGCAGCCTTTGGTCTGTTACCGTTCATTCCAGTTCATTGTATTTACAGAACTCTCATAGTACTTTTTATATCATATATAAATTTCTTTCTTGGTCTTTCACTTCCTTTTTTCATATTATTTTCCCTTCCATTATATTTTCCAGGAAGTTGCTATGGCTGAGAACATGTCCAACAGCTTGTTCTTTTCTCCATCTCTTTTATTAGATTCATTTCCTCTTTAATTTTATTCTTTCAATAATTCTATGTTGCTTTTCTTGCCCGTCCATCCTGTTCTTCTTATTCTTCTCGATATCCACATTTCCATTGCTTCTAACCAAGCCTTTTCCCTCTTTCCCAATGCCCAAGTTTCACTTCCGTATAATAATATGTCCAAATAAACGTTTTTGCAAAGGATTTTCTGATTTCTAATTTCATTTGTTTGTTTCCTAAAAGATTCTTTTTATTTTCATGTGCCTTCTACGCCAAGGCTATCCTTCTTTTCACAGCAGAGGTGCATCTGTTGCCTTTTGTAATTACACTCCCAAGGTAGCAAAACTCTTCTACTTGGCTTATCCTTGATTCCTCTATCATTAAATTTGCTAATGGTTTTGTCATGTATTTAGAAACTATCCTAGCTTTGATTTTCTTCATATTTATTTCCATTTTCAATTTATATCTAATCAGTGAACGGAATTTTGAGAATTCTGTTCATATCTTTGTCTAATTCTGCCCGGATCACAATATCCTCCGCAAATCAAATGCAGTGTATCTTCCTTTCATATCATACTGCGCATTAAAATTTCCACATTTAATCTTCTACTTCTGATACATACATTTTTAAATGCATTTCCTACTTTCTCAACTTGCCTCAATTTGACCTTCACCATCTTCTTCCATCAAAAGGTTTTCAAGGCTTCTATTTTTCTATTTTCTGCTTTTCCAATGATCTCTTGTGACCCCGCCGCAGAATGTCACACTAAGTACGAATTCTTTCATCTATTACTTCATTGTTTTTTATAATTTTTTCAGCATAGCAATTTCCAGTTTACGGTAAATACATTCTCCATTAATCTCCTGTTGACTCCGTCGTGCTTTTCCATTAGTCTCCTGTTGACTCCAAGTCCCAAACAGGGACAGGATTGGGATCTTTTGAGAAGTAAATGTGGAGAAGAATGGGAAGAGAAACATGAACAGAAGGAAAAAAATGAGATAATAGGCATCGTTTCGGTTAAGAGAAGATTATTAAGAGAAATAAAATGAAAGTAAAGCAAGAAAAAGGGCTCATGTTTTAGTGGGCGGCCGAAAATGCTCAAGACAGTTTGGTGGGGAATGTGCTGGATAATAGAGATAGAGGGGGGGGGCATTGATCATGTTGGATAATTAATGATGACATATATTTAAAGTATACTATATTCCATTTTAGGTATCATGGAGTTAGCTACGTTTTGGGAGGTGTTTTAGGAGTGTATCAGTTATTGTTACCATTAAAAATCTACCTTGACGGTAGACTACTACTACATGTAAATAAAGGTGAATTTTCAATTTGAAAGCCCGGAAGTAGGTCAAATAGGATACATTTTATAAAACGTACATAAGTGATATTCAAATAAATGTCAAACCGTCGTAGGCTCATGCGTTCATAGTGCTTGAATGTTGCTATGATAATGAGAGAGGCATTCAACACCGTAAGGAAGTATTCTCAGTGTCTCTCGAGCCATAATTCTCCCTGAAATGCTTTCTCAAGAAGATTAGAATGTTGATTTTTGCATTGTTTGATACATTGTCAACAGACACCTCTCCAAATTCCCATGTGGTTTTAGATTTATTCTCCATTAGTTGGTTTCCAGGGTGCTAAAAACATGACAACAGCTTATAACCTGAGGGAATTCTTAAGAAACTATTCTAGAGCCTTTCAAATATACAACGAGGGATGACGTATTTCTCGTGATAATGGACTTCTATAAACACTTCCTACTCATTCCATCCGTTCTTAACAAGGCACTCAAGATACAAATTATGTGCTAAGCCACAGATCACGTACTTATAAGCGTAGATAATTCTCCGTATACAAGATCTCTTCCTAAGATAAGGTATTTTGTTTGGACTGTTAAAATCATACACATGAGCTTAATTAATATTAATACCATTATCAACAATCACTCTCAACCTTCCTTCGATAAGCTCTTTTAAAAAAATAAATAAATCAAAATTTATGTTAGCTTTGATAATAATTGGTTTCATCTATTTCCAAAAGTTCCCAATGTCCGATATTCTTGATAACGTTGTTAAAAACTTCTTATACAATTTTCTTTACGTGGAATGATTTCGTAGGATTAAGGTTCACGGTTTTGGTGAGTCGAAGAATTTTTATATTATAAAAATAGAGTTTGTTTATTTGAAACAACAGATATTGCATTTTTTAAGCATCGTATATGGTAAAATGTCTTAAAATCTTTAAGATGAATACAGTGAGGTGAACAGTCTCTGAGCTCGTATAGTTTGCCGGCGGAAAACAAACACTTATTCTATACTACCAATGTAGGCTTTGCATTTCAGTACGTCTTATCTTATACATATGAGATGTAAAATTACTTAAATGTTTGATGCATACTTTCTCAAACCTCATCGCTTGCTTTTTCGCTCGAAGGAGAAGAGATTTAGGCAAAGCAACAGTGCTAATCCTTGCTCTCAGACCCTTGATCCAACGCGCGGCTTAAGGAAGAGATCAACACTCGGTATTGCCATTAAGGGTCTTTACCTTTTGAGTTTGCTGATACTTTGCAAACGTTTGGTGTCATCTTTACAATTTTCTGATCATACACGTTTCCAAATATAATAATGATTACGACGACCACACCCCACTAAGATTTCAGCGACGAAATTATGCCTTATGTATTTTTTATTTACATTGCACACTCGACTGTTTAAAGTATCTTTCTGTGAGATGTATGACTATCTATGGTAAAATATAGGAATGTGTTATTTTTATACCAATCATTATTCAACCGTACCAATCAAACATACAAATAATTATGCAGCATCAATTGGTGACATTTTAGAAGAAAAGAAGCCAAAGTAACAATTATAAGCCAACGTTACTGGTAAAAAACTGTTTTCGCAGGAAATAAAAATAATTAGCTTGCTTGAAATGGTGAGGTAGCTAACGTGCTAGCATTCCACACAGATGGACCAGGTTCAAATCCCGGTGGTGACAGATATTTTTCAGTGGTATCCCGATTCCTATTTGAGGTGCTTTGTGGAGAGCACTTTGAGTGAGCAAGCCGTCCGAAGGATGCAGACCCCTTGGCGCCTTCTGACAAATGTAGGCTACCACTAACGCCGGGTTTCTCTCCACCCTTCATTCTTTTCTGTCCATTCCCAATGGCACAAAAAAACTTAGCTGTCTGTCGGTCCCCTCCCCTTAAACTAGAACTAATTTGCTTGCTCTGGGTCAGATGTTGTCGGAAGATCAATATCTTCACCACAAAACAGGAAAATGGTCTAATTAATAAGATCAAA
This sequence comes from Hetaerina titia, assembly GCA_037158775.1. Taxonomy (NCBI): domain Eukaryota; kingdom Metazoa; phylum Arthropoda; class Insecta; order Odonata; family Calopterygidae; genus Hetaerina; species Hetaerina titia. Next base: position 102,382,382 of record CM073773.1, on the reverse strand, counting down.
TAGGAATCCCACAGATAAAGAGATGTGATATATACTCACACCCATTATTGAGAGTTATTTACCAATTCCGTGAAATAGATATGATTATGTGGTATTTTTCATAGTTATTGTAGAGCTTTAACAGAACATATATTAGATAAATATATCGCGCTCGCTAATTTTTACATTCAACACATAATATCATTCGTTTAAACACCGTGTTACTCAAAAGAGACCAGAATAAACCTTTGTAAACTATTTTTTTTATTACAAATGTTTGCTTACGCTTTAAATACTTCATTACAACGCCGAAATAATAAAAAATAAGTGTTCACGTTTGCTCTCACGACTTATTGAATTATTTACTTTATCAATGAATTTTTAATGGAAAAATAATCTCATAACCGGTTCTTTTCCGAAATTTGTACAAAAGTGAGCGAAATTGGATAAAATTCTTGTAAATCGCATACCCTTGACTTTTGCGGTTCTTGAGTGCCATCAGGTTGCAAAACTTAAGTAGACACGAACATAGTCGTCGACGGTCTTTAATGTATTGATGACCAGTTATTCACTCCCTTATCGGACTAAACTGGAAACCTCCAACGACGGACTCCCTCATTTTCTTGTTATATTTATCTTTCTTGCGTGCCACAATCTTATCCAATCCTTTGAAAAACGGCAGATAGCTTTTGCCCTTTCTTTCTTATATGCGTGCCCTTCATTTCTAATTGAATAATACCACCTTTTTCTCTTTCTTGAATGAATTCTGGGTCTCTTTCTTTCCAGCAACGCCCAATACTGGAGAAATAAATCATTGCGTTCGAGTTGGACTACTCTCTTCGAATGTAATATTTTATATTAAAATTGGCGCATTAACATAATTGGCAAACGTGAATTCTTAAAGACGCAATACTGAGTAATGAGTCGACTTTCAGTCTCAACGCTTTTACACGCATTAGTAATTTTTCTTCATTAAATATGTTGGTATCCAAATGTACGTAGTTACTCCCACAAATGACAGCGAAACGAAGTAATCTATTAAGCACTATCTAATTACTCTTTGCAAAAATATTAAGGTCACACACTTTTTTTCTAAAAATATAACATCACATCTACTTTAATATGAAGAAAAGACAAGAAATACCGTTAGCCCTAGGGAATGTAAATTTTTGACAATCTTTCGTGACGCGTTACACAGTTCATTTAATTTTGTGACCTCAATGGCAACACATAAAGGACTACATTTAAATTAGTTAGTTCTTTTAGTAGTATAAGATGTAATTGGTAATTACTTACTAATTACCTTCATTCTCGCAATCTCACTCGTTCTCATTTCTCGCTCCACAATATCTCACAAAACAGCAGAGCCAATTTCGATGGACAATATTGCCTCAGCGCTAAGCTATGGCCCACGAAATACATATTAACTCAAGCCTTAAGTTATTTATGCCCCCACCAGCATTAAATGCAAGCCTCTCTCGCGCCACGTGCTGAAAGACGGCATAATCTCGAGTGAATTGGTTCGTTTAATTGGACAGGCGGCTTCAGTTCATCGCCCCCGGCCCCTTGCTCTGGCTTTCACGAGCGTCTCTCGCATGAATTGGCGCCCGTAAAGTCTTCCTCATCTTCTTGAGTCGCAGTGGAGGAGAAGATGAAATTTTCTGGAGGTGCTTGAAAAGATAAGTTTCTTATGATTTGCTTGGTGTTAAAGAAAAAGATAGTTTTACCACTCAAAGAAACTCGGCGCGAGAGCGATTCATACAAAATCGCCCACCCTCAGGTTATTCACGAATAATTATGCCGCGAATTTTGTAGAACCCGTCAAAACCGCGGGCTTTCTTCTAGAATGGCGAAGAAAGAAAATAAAATACTGTAGTACACTTTAAGCGTCAAGTGTTTATTGATTTTTAGTTCACATTATCTATACCATGTCGAATTAAAAATGGGGGCTAAGACACTGTCGCAGGCGTGACTTGAAGGAAGCCTAAATTAGCTAATACGGGAAGACTTAAATTGTATATTCCACTGGAATTTTTATTGTACGACCATGGTTTTGCTCCAAGGAAACATCATCCGGTGACATTTTGAAAAATACAAAGTATATATACATGCAGTAACTTTGGAGGAGAGGAATAGAGAAGTCTTAACAGCTTGTTAAGGGCAAGTACCACTCCACCTCATTTTACCTCCACTTTCTTCTTGTATATTATATATATATATATATATATATATATATATATATATATATATATATATATATATATACTTGATGTAAATGGACTATTCGACACAAACACAAACAAAGAAACAGAAACACATAAAAGAGGGACTCACTGGGTCTCGAATTTTTAGTGGTGCACCACCTTTCTCAAGAGGAGTTAGGAACAGAACTGAAGTAGAGGAGGGCCCGAAAGCACTGGATGGAAGAAGAAGAGGAGGAAAAGGTATGCGAGGGGAGGGGTTTGGAGGGCAGCGTTAGGCGCAGGAATTTTAAAAAATGTGGGGATGATATGGAAGTTGTTGGGGGCGAAGGGGGATGAAATTATGTGTGCAAAGTGGGCAATTAATGTCTGATATTAATATCTGGGCGATTCCAAGAATCCAAGAGCCAGATGAAAGCTTGCTCTAGTGTTTTGAGTTTCATTGGAGGGTTGTAATGTGGGAGGGATGCTAGGATGGATACTTTATGGCATTGGTCAAAGGGAGTGTTGTGTTCGGAGGCATGTTTGGGGATTGGGAGCATACCAATCAGGGAGGACTTGTTACATGAGGCTCGATGATTATTAATTCTAATATTAAGGGGTGTGGTACACTGTCCAATATAAAAGACAGGACAAAGTTGGCACTTGAGTAGGTACACGACATTGATGGAGGTACAGGAGGAGTAGGGAATTGGTGGGAGAGAGTTAAAGAGCGGGTGGGAGAGGGATGGGATCCATCCAATGCTTCCGGGCCCTCCTCTACCTCAGTACTGTTCCTAACTCCTCTTGAGAAAGGTGGTTGCACCACCGAAAATTCGAGAACCAGTGAGTCCCTCTTTAATGTGTTTCTATTTCTGTGTTTGTGTCGACTAGTCCATTAATATTATTGTGCACGTCCGTGGGATTTTCACTAGAGTGACAAAAGTGTTATATGTATACTTTAAAAAAATATACATGTGTATTCATTCACATGGAAATATATTCGGAAAGGGGGATAGGAACACACAAAAGGACGAACACAGAAGAGATGGGGAAGGCGGAATTGAGTTGATCAGTCTGCTTTGTAACTCAATCTGATCACTCTGAGCAGATCAATCTGCTTTGGCCAAAAATGGCGTCAGGGAGCTCTGCTCCCCGTCTCATCTATTTCTTCTGGCTATGCGGTCCACGAAACGCACGGTACCTATCCTTTATTATATCGTATGATTGCTTACCTACTGTCTAGTAGGGAGGTAAAGGACAGACTCGTCAAAACCTTGATATGTAGCGTAGCTATGTATGCCGCGGAAATGTCACTGAAAGAAAGAAAGGTCACTGAAGCAGGAAGATACACGTAGATTGGAGGCTGTTAAAATGTGGTTATGGAGAAGAATGGAGAAGGTGAAATGGACCGAAAGGAAAACGAATGAGGAAGTACTAGGGATGGTGGGTGAGGAGAGAGGTTTGTTGGGAGATATCCTATGGAGGTAGGAAAAATGGATGAAAGGCGTATTGAGCGGTAGTAGAATGTTGAAGAAGGTAATAGAGGGGAGAATGTTGGGCAAGCGAGGAAAGGGCAGAAACAGGATAGGGATGCTGGACGGGATGAAGGGAGGAAGGAAGTACACAGAAATGAAGAGGGGACAGATGCAGAGTAGGTTACCGGATTGGGTTTTGTTTGGAGTTAAAAAATATTTATTTGATAGTTGTGTCCATCCAAAAACCTACCTTATCCGGTAGATTACCTTAGAAAAATGTGTGCGTCCATACACATACTCAGTATTTCTCATAATTTCACCTGTTGATGTTGCCTTGCGACGAAATACTGGTCTTGGAAAATAAAAATTCTAGTGGAATCTGCAAAGTTAGTCTTCCACATTTACGTGTAGTAAAAGCTAGGAGGCTTTCCAAAGGTTTCTTTTCTTTACTGTGGTTCGTTAAAATTTTTTTGATTCTTTAAATTGTTTTTGATATATTGAAATGATGAGTTTTCAGTGTTGATCTAGGGTGATGATAGAACATGTATCGTCGATCATCACGGTATATTGTGCCTGGGAAATACGAGTATTGACAGAAACTCAAATTTCTATCACATATATTTTGGAATGCCCTGTTGCTGTTACACAAAGTAAGTGTAAGACTTACCTCAAAACCATCGTTAAAAAAATGTAACCTGAAATTTTTTTCTATGGGTGACGGTAGAATTTACCTCAAAATATTTCCTAAAATCGTATAAAATCCACACTTCTAGGGTGGGGAATGTAGTTCATTTCATTCTCTAAAGTACTTTATATATGTATATAGGTATTTTTATAGGTATATATATATAAATAAAATATATATATATTATTTATATAGGTATATATAGGTGTATATAATATATATATATATGTATAATTTTTCAATGATATATATAGGTTTATATTTATACCTATAAAAATAGTTATATATATATATAGGTATTTATATATATATATATATACATATATATATATATATACCTATAAAAATACCTATATATATAACTATTTTTATAGGTATAAATATAAACCTATATATATCATTGAAAAATTATACATATATATTTTTTTATATACACACACGCATACACATATATATGTGTGACATTAAAGACTAGAGACGTTCTTGATATTAGAAATAAAACAGTAATTTTCGATATTTTAATGCCAAAAACATTGGCCAAAAAGGAAGCTTTCCTCGTTAGTATTACGAAATACTTCTTATCGAAACACAACATTTATCTCTTCATTAAAAATTAGTTCTAAAAAATCTTTAGTATCAGATTAGCAAAAAAAATCACAATTCTCAGTTAAATGGCAACCTGCATTTAAAATTTGCACGCAGAACATGCGCACCCCGAACGGGAGCGAGGGCTGATACATATAAATACGCCAGCAACTTGTTGAACGTGATAATTGGATTAGCAGTGGCGTCGGCAGCGCGCTTAACTGATCATAAACGGCTATCACGTGCGAGAAGCTGCACAAACATGATTACAAAACCAATGCAAAGATTCGTGGAGTAAATATTTGGCGGTTGTCGAATGGGGAGCAGAATTATGTGAGCTATGGAATAAGGAGTCCAATCTATATTCAGCGGTGGATTTAATAAAAATTCAGAATGGATTAGTGCCGCAGTCTCTTTCAATGCTAGTGGCAAATATATTTAAAATGGTAATCGAAAACTTTAAATTCATTTTATTTGTAATAATAACATAGGAGATATTTCTGTTTTTGTTTCTGGTAATTACTCAATGTGTGTAAAATTTGTTGAGCTAATCAGCGAGCATCTGTTATGAAGATGAAGACAGGAATATAAATAAATATACTTAAAATAACCAGATATGTGCATAAAAACACTGTATGTCAATCGTATTGTAAAATTTTGTCAGAAAAGTCATTCATGATAGAAAAAACAGACTCACTAAACAAAGATTTGTTTTATTGTGGAATGTTTGTGTTATTTGTCAATTATGGAAACGCAACTTGGCACTTTAAAATACACAAATATTTGTGGGGGAGATTTTAGCTCAAGCAAATTGAATAAAAAATTGACGTTTGGAGAAAATGGTTTTCAAAAATATTCAATAAATATCGGATTGAGAAATTTTCTCTTTCGGGGAATAAATACAAGACATTTGTTATTCACTAAAGCTGCTCACACTTCCTTGTTCATAGAAAATCATGCCATCATTTGGGAATAACTGAAACTTTAGAGATTAATCATAAAAAGGTGAAAATTTAAAAAAAATAAACCTATTCAATTTCGCATGAAATACGGGTTTTCAGCATTAATGGAATGAAATCATTATGCACATGTGTTTTTATAATTCGCTATAGAAACTAACGGGAATAATGTGTGGGAGATGCAATAACTCAATAAATATTATAATAGTATTTTCAGTCGTGCAAATAAAACGATATCCGACAGCGGTTTTACGATTAAATATCTTAGTGCTAAATAAAACTGTATATTGAAAAATTTCTCGGGTAAAAAAAATCGGAACCATGCAAGGAGGAGTAAATGGACATAAAACGCATTATATTTTATGCAAAGTAATGAAGCAACATTAAGCTGAATGGTTCATACTGAAACATTGGACAAAATTTAAAAATAGTACATTTGTGACGTACCGTACGTCCTTAAACTCAATCAATCCGAGTGAGCTTGGCAGTAGATTTAAGACACAAGTAAACAAGGCAGAACTTTCACAAACAATTATTTTAAATCAACTAACACACAGTAGTTTAAAAACAGTTAATCACATTTTAATTTGCAACAATGCATTGAGAGGTAGTAGAAAGAGTAATATATAAGATTGAATATTAGAATTGCATGCATCGCAAGCAGTTGTAATATTAGCAACACGATAAGTATTTCTAAAAAAAATATGATGTCTGAAAGAGTCAAATAAAGTCATTGAAATATCACAAAATCCTGATATTTCTGTGATAAAATATTCAAATACACAACTTTTATAGTTAAACCAAAATAATATTTGGTTGAATATTTTCGTAATCACGAAATGTCCGAAGGATATGTTGACCTACTTTTACATTATTACTTCAGGAGAAGTGACGCCAGTCGTCAATTAAATTAAACCACTAGGATGCTGTAGGAGTATTTACCGTTAAATACTAATTTATTTCCTGTCAGGAAAAGGGCATGTTAGAAATGTTAGTAAAAGTCATGTGCTATCATTTTTAAGCCTACCTGAATAGAGAACAAAATATAATTCCTTTCCATAAAGGGATACTGTGAACATTTTGAACACGAGATAATTGCCTTGATGCGACAATTTAACAAAAAAAATAATCTACACTCTGATAACTACATTTTACTAAATTATAACAAAGGGGATGGAAAAAATAACATATATGATTTATATCATCATCTAATAATTTTCTACGTGATGTGATTTCATATTTCAATGTAGACAAATTTTAGAGGCCAAAATTGGTAGGGGGAGCAGCTAACTACTTCATCTTCCTTTACTTTTAGTACAGATTACTTTCCAACCTAATTTGAAAGATCTATTTAGATGATTTTTTGATCCAGTAATTTCTGCTGTTTTGAACGCGGACCGTAAAAAAAAGGTCCACGCGGAAGAAGAGATCTTGCATCGGTTGGCAAACAGGCGTCACCCATCGAAGCCTACACCTTAAGATTCAACATCAGACGAGATTCGGAGTAAGTGACGTCGGCGGGGCGCGACGTATCTCTTCTTGAGGAGGAAGAGGATGGTTGGGTGGCGTCGGAGGAGAATCAGGCGGAAGACGAGTAGTCAGTCAAACGAGGACTTGCACGCATCCACGCCCCTTAGCCATTTCCTCCCGAACCCTCGGATCCGCCCCGAGCTAGGCTCTCTTATCGCCTCCCACTTCCCTCTTCCCAGACTCCTTATCCTCGAGAGAAAGAGAGAAAGAAACCCTCCTTCTCATTTCAACAGACACTCTTTCGAGAAGATATCAACGCTGTGGAAAACAAACCAAATGTATTACATTTGGGTAGAAACGACCCGAAAGGTTGTGATCGCGTGGGAGAGGAGTTGGAAAGCACAAACAAGAACACACGGACGTTTTCCGAGTGTTTCTCTTCCCTCTCAAAACCAATTTCGAGGACTCTTAGGGAGGAGCGTTTGGACACGCGATGAGCATTTAGGAAACCGTTAGAGAGAGTGGTAATGAATGACCTCCATGAATACCAAAGAAATTATATATTTTTTTAAAAGTCTTCACGGTTAAAAATTGAAATATATGTGTTAATAAGAAGAAATGGAAAGGTTATACGATCACCGGCGGTCACGAAGAGAGAAAAGCAGACATAGTCATGAATTCACTAAACATTCATCGACTCAGGATCTATCGATAGTCGTTTATCTTCTAAACGAGAATCGTGCATTTGATTTACATTGGATATTTTTGATGGTTTAACTTGGAAAATTGAATCAACATTCGTGTATTTATGAAATTAAGTAATCAAGGTTGATTTTTACTTGCTGGACTAGGGCCACGACCCTAACAAACGCTTTCGATACCAGAGATTACTGTGGAAACCCAGGGCCTCATAATGAACTTACATAAAATCAATACTTAGGACTAGGTTCCCTGATGGAGAGATAAACTCATGAACGAATCGATTAAGATGCTCCAATTTTCTTTAGAAGATTTTTGTATAAACAAAAAATTCAACGTTAAACGGGCGAAATATTTTATACGCACTTTTAGTGGTCTTACACCTTTCTTTTCGCGACCATTTGACTCATCAATACTACCTACGAGCTCATAGTTAAATGCTGATAGCATAAGAGCCCATGAAATTTGGCTAACAAAGTGTTATCATCTAATACACTGGTGGATAAGCAGTAGCATACAAGAAATATTAAGGGGTCAGCAGCATCAAAGAAAGGAAGAGGAAATACTTTCAGGGGTCAAGAACATTAGTTCTTATAAGCATGCACATGTACAGACTCCTTTTGAAATATTTAAATTCAAATAAAAACCACTTTTGGGTCAATTTTAAATCTTTGTAGATAGTCCCCGTCTATTTACATAATTTCTATTGACATTTAATGGATACTTCGCCCACGCTTTAGGATTTGACAGCTACGTGGGAGGCCGTTTCTAGGTAGTTTTCACTTTCTTCTTTTTTTAAATTGGGCAATACATACATATATTAAATTAAGTGGAATGAATTTCAAAAGAAGTTTCTTGACTTAAATACCTTGTTTATCTCTCTCCATACCCAGCTTATCTTTCCCTTCCTTCTTCATACCCACATAACAACTTCTAACCTGCGTCCATCCGCTTTCCTACAGAGTTTGTTCACTTAAAAAGAAAAAGACACGGGTTCTAATTTTCATCAACTTATGTCCTCAAATACAATATGGGGATAAAAACCTGTGCCTACCATATTCGGGTTTCTTAAATGAGATTTTTTTTATTGATGAAAAATTACTTTTGGCTGAAGTAATAACACAGGCCTACAAAAAAAATTTTTTTTGGTGCCGGGAATATTTGTGATGATTTTAACTATATTTGTAGAGCTGAATCCAAATATGAAATCCGTTTTTATTTAACAGCTCTTCTTTTTTAGATATGGCACATCTTACGATTAGTTGTTTTAATATTTGATATATTCCGGAAAATAATTTTCAAAGTTAAATAAATCTATAAGTATACTAATTTATAACCACTCTGCGGTGTTCCTTTTATTTTCAATAAACTGTCAATAAGTTTTACGTATATTTCTATATTGTAGGCCAATGAGATAATTATTAATATAATATTCCCATATCATCATGTAGGAGATTTTTTACGTAAGTAACAACATATCTATATCTTGAAAACTATAGCTGATAGGAAAAAACTAGTGTCATAATTGGATTCAACACCCCAATTGTTCTTTAAATCAGCATTAAAAGCTCCGGCACCAAAACCACTGTTGGCCTGTGTAATTTATTAAATTATATAAATGAGTAGAGAGTTTTTTATATTCAATATATTTATAACTTATGAAACTTAAAAATTTTATTAAAATGTTTTTGCAGAAATAGGACGGTGACAAGTGTATTAGCGTAATTTCCTAAGCAGTTGAATCAGAAAAAAATGCACTATAATATATTTTGATATGAATAATCTCTAAAGCTATGAATACTGGGTTTAACAATTAAACCCGACGGTAGCTTAAACGTTTTCATTCCAGCTCAATTGGTTTTAGTCCGCCGGCGTTTATGATTAAAATGCTTTTTTGAATAGGGGCAGGGTCTAGCACCTTAACTCTTGAAGATATAGAGCACCAAAATTACGCTTTTGTCTTCGACAGGTTTTTCTGTGTTTTTTTATCTCTGCCAGTCCAGCAAGACGGGGATTTTATTCAATTAACTTATACACCGAGCTCTCAAGAATTGACGAAACGTTTAAAAATAGCATAGAACCTCTCAAATCTAACGTTAATGTTACTGTAATGAAAATGACCATGAATTATAGCCAAGAGAAACAAACCAACTTTCACAATTTCAAATACCCAGAAATACCTTCACAAATATTTTAAAACTATTTCAAAATGAATTAGCAGCATTCGTTCAGTTGCATTATACCTACCAGAAACTTAACCATATAATAATTTTTAGAACTAAGATGACGTCTATGTAGTAAATACACAATTCATAGTGATGCCCATAGTCTTAGCAGAGTAATGATAGGTCGGATTAATCTTTACATCCAGCCACATACAAGTTTTGACGATAAATTACGGAGAGTTACATCATATACGGTGCTTAAATAATGAGAGAAGTATTAGGTTTAGTGAATAACTTAAGACTAAATCGTTTATTAACCTTAAAAACAAATTATTCTTAGGGATTATATTCCCTTCGCAGATTCCAAAGTTCTTATTTATTCAAACTGATTTTGTCCTCTTCCAACATCACAAGGATAACATCTGATGTTCCTCAACCCCTAGATTATGCCAGAGAGATACCGTTCGGTCAATAAATAACAATTGTTGATCGTGCGTAAGAAATTGAATTCCTTTCCCTAGATCGGTTTATCCAATTCTCTTGGAGATAGAGTCTCACTCGACGGAGAGGAGCCCGACTGTATCCGAGGCGTTTCCATCCGCACGAATGGGGAAGGAGGATCGGGAGTCGGGGAGATAAAGTGAGGAGAAGTCAAATGTGCGTTCATTATATTTTTTTTACTCCCTCGTCAAATCCGTCGGGGTGGCGTCCCTGAGGCGAGAGGGCGGAGGGGGAGAGGCAATGGGACGGGACGGTGCCGCGAGGGATGGAGGAGGATGGGGGAGGTCGGGGCACAAATGCGATAAATAAAACGGGGTCTTCGCCGGGAGCCGCGAAGGGGGGACCCGGACGGGTGAGCGCTCATCGCGCGTAAAACGTTCCGAGGTTGCGAAGGGGGAGGGGTCGAGATATTTCAGATTCACGCGGAGGCGCCCGCCCTCGACCGTGTGCGTCTCGGCGGGAATGGTAGGAGTGGGGGATAAATGGAAGCCGACTTCCGAAGTCGGCAACTTTTTCGACGGAGACGTATCGCGCAAGGTTTATGTGGGAGGGTGTTGGGCCGTGGGGATGTGTGTGTGCTGTGGGAAGGTGGGGGGTTAAAATACTCCTCGTGGCTTTTAAAATTTCTGGGACCAAAACTCGGTAGAGAGAGGGGGAGGAAAAGAAAACGTTCCGGAGAATTCCCGTTTTGAAACTGACAGCTTTTCTTCGCCCCGAGGGTATATCCCCGGAGTTATTCCACCCTCCCCCCCCCCTTCCCTCCCAGAAGCACACGGAGTTAGAACGTTCGAATCCGAATGGGATCAACAAAAAAAAATGCCAACGGAAGGCGGATCAGTTGACGGTATTAACGGCCCTCTATTTATCACGATGCACTCAATCGGGAGTGTTGGAGTGGCAAAGCACCGCGGTTGTGGTTTTGGGGCATTTGGGTCGTCACATTCCCAGCATTAAATTTTGCGGGTCAGGCACAAGTCAATCCTTATACTTAACCGTCTCATATATCTTCCTCATCCTTTCATCGAAACGTATGGGAATGCTATGAAGACAGGAGAGCATTAAAACTGAGGATTGAATGCTACGCTTTATAGACACGCGCGGCAGTTGGATGTGAGCCACGTTCGGCTCAATCACATGGGAAACTGTGATTCTGAAAGTTGAAAAGTCAAAAAGTCGATTAGAAATTTTGCAAACGCATCCATTTTATAAAAGAAAATTTGAGCCATAACATTACTGATACGTTTCTGAGTGAAAGTATTAGGATTTAGCCAGATGTCGCACTTCGCCAATGCGATTCCCCCTGAGCCATGATTACATTAGGTTGCTGTCAAACAAGCTACTATAAATATTATATGGGAACATGCACAAGTCTCAATATATTTATTGTGCTAATCAGCAAAATGATGCATGACGCGTAAATGAAAACTGTGGAAAATGGTGGTTGGAAATGGCAAAATCGTCCACCTATTAATTCAAAAAGAGCATTTCCATAATAAATTTTACGCATGGTGCATACTTGATCAGTCAAACCTAGAAACGAATATTTTGACTCTTGGCTTCTGAAAAGGTAACAGCCCATTGGTTGGCTCAATTTTCACAAATACATCCCTTCCTTATGGGCATGATAAATGTTCATTTTTCCTGAAAAATTGCGCCATCTTGCTTACTCTCAAGCTTCTCAGTTGCATCGCACACATCTCATTGCGCAGTGTAATTACCTCGTCTGAGTAAAGGCATATTATTGAAAAGATATTGCTCACGCCAAAATTTCCTAAACTTTCGTTCTATGTGGTATTATAGCGCTAATTACAAAACTCCACTTAAGCCGGGGTCGTGGGAAGAGTATTATTTGTAATTAAAACAAAAAAATGGGAAGAAATCCATCCGGGTAATGAGCCACTAGGAAACTACAGAGAAATTGCGTTCAATATTTCTTTCAACAGATATAGCGTGAAGAGGAGCCCCATTTTTTTTACCTTGAACTTTGATATTTTCCCTTAGTCAAAGGCCTTGCGGTGAAATATCTGACTCCAGTAAACACCTTTTCACTCGAAACTTACGAGCTTAAGAGTGACGCAGTGGCAACACTGTTCTGCATTCCTCGACTTCCCTCACGGATTTGTCACTATGTCCCTACCCTAAAGAATGCATATCACAAACCAAGGTCAACTTAGCGCAAAATTGATTTTTATCACTTGATAATCTATGCGGTTCATTACTTTCATAATAATAAATAAATAAATATATATATATATATATACATATACTACTACTAGGTAATCTACCGTTTAAGGTAGGTTTTTGGATGGACACAACTATCAAATAAGGATTTTGTGACTCCCCACCTAGCAAACTAATCTATATCAGGTCCCTCTTCATCTCTGTGTACTTCCTTCCTCCCTTCATCCCGTCCAACATCCCTATCCTATTCCTGCCCTCACCTCGCTTGCCCAACATTCTCCCCTCTATTACCCTCTTCAACATTCCACTACCGCTCAATACGCCTTTCATCCATTTTTCCTGCCTCCATAGGATTTCTCTCAACAAACCCCTCTCCTCACCTACCATCTCTAGTACTTCCTCATTTGTTTTCCTTTCGGTCCATTTCACCTTCTCCATTCTTCTCCACACCCACATTTCAAAAGCCTCCAATCTACGTCTATCCTCCTGCTTCAGTGACCATGTTTCCGCGCCGTACATAGCTACGCTCCATATCAGAGTTTTACGAGTCTTGTCTTAACATCCCTACTCAACGTCCCCGTCATCAACTCCCTCCTCCTTGAGAAAGCCTCCTTGCCTAGCGCAATTCTTCTCCTTACGTCCCTACCACTTTGACCGTATTGGTCCAAAACACTTCCGAGATATGTAAACTGCTCTACCTGCTATATTTTTTCCCCGCCTATTTTAATATTTAACTTAGCCTTTTTCTTTCTGGAAAATCGCATAACCTTTGTTTTATTAATATTGATTCTCATCCCATATTTATCGCACTGAACCTCCAATTCACTCAGCAATGCTTGCAACCCCTTGGCTGACTGAGCAACTAATGCTTGGTCATCAGCAAACCTAACCGATTTTACGAATTTCCCTCCGACTTTCATTCCTACCTCCAGTTCTTCCCATGCCTCTTTAATCATTTCCTCCACAAATACGTTGAACAGCACCGGTGACAATGGGCAACCCTGCCTCACACCTCTTCCTAACACTGCCCATCCGGACTCTCCGTTCCCCACTCGCACCTGAGCAGTCTAACACATGTACAGGTTGCGGATCAGTCTCCTGTCCCTCCAATCCATTCCTATTTTCTGCAATACACGCATTAATTTTCCCCAATTCACTCTATCAAACGCTTTTTCGAAATCTACAAAACAGGCAAAAAAGTCCTGATTGTATTCTATATTTCTCTCGATTAGTGATCTCATTACTGCAATGGCATCACGCGTACCTCTTCCCTTCCTAAACCCAAACTGATCATCCCCTAAGTAATCATTTGCCCTACTCTCTCCTTTTGTTGATGATCCTGAGAATAACCTTAGCTGCGTGGGATATCAAACTTATTGTTCTGTAATCCTCACATGATATAGCCTTTGCCTTTTTTGGAAGAGGAACTAACACCGATCTCACAAAATCTTCCGGCCAGATTCCTTCTTCATAGATACTACGAATCAGTCCATAAAGGGCCTTCTTCCCACCTTTTCCTAAACATTTCAACAGTTCTACGGGTATGTTGCCCACCCCCACGGCCTTATTTGCTTTCATCTCCTTTAATGCCCTTTCTATTTCATCGTCGAGTATGCCTGGACCTAAGCTATTTTCTTCTACGTCATGTTCCTTTTCTATGTCTAACCTTTTTGGCCTAAGTTCTTTGCCATACAGTGTTTCTATATATTCCTTCCATCTCTCTTGGATTTTTCCTGGTTCAACTATTATCTTACCCCACTTATCTTTAACTGTTAGCACAAATCTTACCTTCTTACTTCCCGATAATAACTTAACCTTGCTGTATAGAGCACCAATTTCACCCTTCTTCTGTAAATTTTCCATATGCTTGCATTGTGTTTTCCACCATTCTTCTTTTGCTTTATTTGTGGCCCTTCTCAATTTATTGTTTAACTCTTTGTACTTCATTTTGCCTAACTCTGTGTTTACATTCTTCCATCTTCTTCTCTCATCCATCTTTGCAATCATCTCATCCGTTACCCATGGTTTCCTTATTCTTTTCCCACTAATGGTTCCTATAGTGTCTTTAACGGCTTCCAATATCCCTTTCTTGATACATTCCCATTTTTCTTCGATAGTACTCAGTTCTTTACTGTCATCCATCATTTTCTCTACAGCCTGCTGATACTCCTTCCTCGTTAATCCATTTACTGCTTCTAAATTCCATTTCCTAACCCGCCGCCCTTGCCTTATCTTCTTGAAACGAACATTACATTTCATAACAACTAATTAAATAAAATTGGCAATTTCCCACAAAAAATTTTTTGTGGAAAATTGCCAATTTTATTTAATCATGTTATTCCACCATATCACGCCTGAAACGTCTCTTTTTATTCATAACAACTAAATTGTGGTCAGAGTCCACATCCGCTCCTGGGAAACTGTGCGAATTTATCACACTGTTCCTAAACCTGTGCCTAACCATAATATAATCTAACTGATACCTTTCTGAGTCACCTGGCATTTTCCATGTATACCTACGCCTTTTGTGGTGTCTAAACCATGTGTTGGTGATGATTAACCCCTGTCTCCTGCAGAATTCAATCGCTTTCTCCCCGCGTTCATTCCTCGTGCCTAATCCATAGTCCCCCACCTCACCACCGTCTCTTCCTTCGCCTACCGTCAAATTCCAATCCCCCATCACTATCAAATGTTTCCCTGCAGGAACACTCGCGATGATATCCTCTAACACATCGTACATCCTATCGACATATATACATATATGTATATATAATATAACTAATGTATAGTATTTCAGTTGGGTATGGTACGCAACATTAACGCTATTTTCAGACCTAGAGCGTAGAATCCATGGCGTCTAAAATGGCAAACCAGAAAAGAAGATTCCAAAGTAGTTGTCCCATAAAACTTTCGCGTAAAACACGAGCACATAAATAAATGATTCACGTGTTCAGTTCATTTTAACTAACTTTTGGTTGCAAATATTGGATATTTAACCATTGGAATTCGATTGAATAGATATTTTCAATCGACATTTTCTTATAAAACCAAGATTCGCTGAATTGGAAACCTTTTTTATACTACTCTTTATTTCAGTGACGACCTAAAATTGTTCCTTTTTATATCGGACATTTGAAACGCTGACCTTCAGTTTTACATTATTTTTTCCTCTCATCGGCATATTCTTCAACTTGAGGAAATTTTACAGATTACGGGGGATGTCATTCAGAAATGAGCCTTACGGGGAGGAGAGTGGAATACACATTTAATGGAGGAAGGTCGGCTACATTATCTCAACCACTAACGGTTTCCCAGTTCTGATGCCCAGACAAATAATCACACACGGTCGCTGTAACTCCTGGGATACCACATCACTTGTGTCCCGACGTAGCACGTAGACTAAGCTAAAAGTTGATGTAATAGAAAATTAACTAAAGTAAACTTTGGTGGGAATATTTCAGTCATAATATAACGAAAGTTTTATTCTAAATGCAATAGGAAGTGGTAAATGTTTATTACATTTAATTATTTATTTCGAACGCAGAAACTGTCATTTGTATGATAAATTGAAAGAAAGAGGTATCTAAATTAATACATTTTAAGCCCACATGTTCATATTTTTCACATCTTTAATCCTGGCTTCAATCATTGGTGAGCATAAAAAGCCTTCAATGAGGCACTTTTTACTGAAATTCCTGGTATTTTTTAGATTAACTAATTTCTTCAGTGCTTTCAGCTAGCATCACATTTATGCTATCAATATTGCCACGTATTATCCTATCGTCTTCATAATGCGATAAGACATTCTTTCCTGCTTAATCAGCGTCATTTCCTTTACTTTAATCTATGTTAAACAAACTACATTTATCCTAGTTCAATAAAAAAACATTCTCTTTCAAAATTCCAGTTTTCTATTCCATAATAAGTATTCTGAATTTCACATAGAGATGTCATCTTCTCCAACCGCAGATGTTGACTTTGGCTTTGGTGAGCTCAATGTGATTTTCCTTTCAAGTCATAGTTATACATCTGGAGGAATGTAAAAGACCAATTGCAATACGTATTTGGCAGCGATCATTATTGCAACAAACCTCATTTATGTTGAATATGTGAAAGTTACAAGTCTTCCGAGGGTAAAATCACACATTCCAGTTGTCTCCCATTCCTCTTTCCTTATCCAGAAACATCTAGTATGCATAAAATCAATCACTCAGCTTGGGTTTGGTCAATGGTGTCTGAAGGCTTTTCCTCAATCGAATCAACGAGAGTTATCCAGTGTGTGCTATGTGTGTGTTATAAAACTGTGCACTCGTTCGTTAAGCAAACACGCCGTCTGTTTCTACCGCTATGCAACGTTACGTGTAAAAATAATCACCCAGTGGAACAATGGCAAAATTCAACGGTTCGACTCTAGTAGTCGGCGGGAAACACTCCGACGATCTATCTAGAGACGTAAACCCTGCCCCCTCGCCCAAACCCGCCACTCTCCTCGGATAGCGAACTGAGCCACAAATGAAAAAGTTCCGCAAGCGAAATTTGCGGACCCAACGCCCATCCACAGGGCATCCGTCATCGACCGATATCTTTCCCCTCGAATCAAAATTGAACCCCCATCTGCTCTTATCTCTCACCAGTTCTTCCTCTTTCTTCGTCTACCACTTCGGAGGGCTCGCTCCCCACGCCACCGCCGCTTCACTTCTTCCTCGCTCTCTGCCTCGGCGCTATCCACACCTCTCCCCTGCTTACCATGTCCCCTCGCAATCACACCATTTGTAACCACGGTTGGCGCCACCTCTCTCCCTATCCCTTGGAAGGGAGTAAGCGAAAGAAGGAGGGAGCGCGAGACGGGAAAGAGAGAGAGAGAGAGATTGAGAACAGGTCCATGAATAGGAATGAGAATGCTTTAGCCCCTCGTTCTCCACCACTCTTTCCTTAATACATCTTTTCCCCTCCTCCTCCGACAAGTCACCTTCACCTCTTCTCTCTCCCGGTCATTCCCTCTCGAAATCTTTAAACGAAAGGAAACTCCGTCCTCATTCTGCCCTCCGCCCCGCCCCTTCTTCTCTTCTCCCAAAAAAAACCTCTAAATTCTTCCCATTTTCTCGCCTTCCTCCATTTTCCCCCCCTCGTTCTTCCTTTCCCAGTCTCTCTTATTTTTTCGTTCGCCTCTTTACGGGGAAGCACATCCCTTTCTCACCTCCCGCCCTCTTTTTTCCGTTCTTCCCGCCCACATCGGAGGTGGGAGGGCAAGGGGGGCAGGGGGTGGGAAGGTGGATGGCAGAAAGGGGCGGTGTGGGGGAACGCGCATTTGAAAACACCACTTTCATTCTCGGAGAAATGTATTCGCCCCTCGGTGCCCGCCCTCAACATCTCCTTTATTCTCCTTTCGTTTCGCCTTACCCCCTCCGAACTTATCATCTTCTCCACCCTCCCAACCATTCACGGCAGGCTCTTCCTTTCCATCTCTCGACCCCTTCTTGTCGTTTTGCGATCCCTTCCTTTCGTTCCCATTCGATTCGACATCCTCCTCATCCCTTTCCACGCCGTTTTATTCTCCGCTTCACTTGCCCATATTTTCCTCACGAAGAGGGTGGTGTGTGGGGGCAGAAAACTAGGGTTTTTTTTAAGAGCTTTGATCGCTGGGGTCACACCCACACGTAAAGACATTGAGTAAAATACATGCCCGAGTTGAGATTAGAATTCGTGAGCCGTGGATTACATGTAACCCGTAGGACTAACCTGGGAGACTGTTAAGAACTCCCAATTTTCGTTCCAGTAAATATCTAATCGGGTTATCGACGACCATGCTGCATCTTTAATTAATTACTATCAATTTTTTTTTGGCTCAGAATTACTGTTCAAATTGGTTTTGATTATGTCGGCGAGGTCTACGCTATTTGATGAGTACATAGATTACAGTGAAGAGGAATTATGTTTGTAATAGGAAGTGACATAATGTGACAAGGTTGTTACATGAACTAGGATGGTCGTCACTCGCAGATTTAAGATTCAAAACCTTCCTTACGCTTCTCTTACGTTAAGTTTCCTCTGCGTTACTTAGCTCTTATGTTTTTAAAGAAAATTCGAATTTTCCATTTATCATGATGTTTAGAACATATTATGATCCCCATTTTTCTATAGTAATAGTCATAATATATTTAAGACCAAAGAAATAAGCCGTGTAACTGACAGAGTTACCAAGTAATACTTCCAATTTTTGCGAGCAAATAAATTTTCAGGATGTGGCCCATTGAATTTAACAGCAGGTAACTTTGAGAAAAGCAAACTAATTCTGATTTTGTAATCACTATTAACGGCCAATTTCACTATCTTTAATACCATCAAATCTGAATTATTTATGAACATGCAAATCTTTTAGTTACTTTAGTAACCACCATTGTTTGTACTATATAACTCTTCATTTAATACATAGTCTTTTATTATTATACAGGATGGATCGTCCATTCCTGCACCGCGCATACTAGTAGTGGGCTTCCAAGTGCCACTTTGCTGTAAATGCAGTAAACCCTTCGTGCCAAAAAAAGCAAACAGTCTAGCTAAACTCATTCTGCTGCAAATTTTGCAAGCTTAACTTAGTTTTTAAGGTTATATTTTGGTATTTTCAATGGTTTTAAGTGTTTGGTAATGAAGTGAAATACCGTAGGGACGAGTTAATGCTTAGTTGTTATTTGCGAAGAGGTTTCACACTAACACACTTACTTAACTACCTACCTACATTACCTGCCATCCTGATTCCCCCCAATTTCCGTCGCACATTTCTACGGTGTTTCATTGTACAAAAAACCTGGTCAAATTGGGAGCGTGCCTGCTTACCACCAAACCATCGGTCACATCTTGATACGGATCCCGCCAATTCGCAAGACAGAGAGATAGAGTGAGGGACTCGAGAGTCGCGTGTCGAAAAGAGGTGGGCCCATCGCCCTCTCCTCACCCTTTTCTCCTGTCAATGCTCTTTCCTTCATTTCTGAATGGGTCTTGTACACAGTGCGGGAAACGAGAGTGAGAGGGAAATGGAATATAGAGCGTCCCCTTTTCCCTCCGAGTTGGGAACAAGAGTCCACCTTGGAGAAGTGAGGGCATGGGAAGACGGATGTGTGGAAAATCCGCGCGGGTGACGATTTCAGTGATTTGCGAGAGAGGCAGATCGTCGTTTCGTACGGGGCGGTTAATCGCTCCCCACCCACATCCCGAACTTATTTCAACGGTAGCAGCGGTCGGGGTGATTGAGTTTTAGGTTTCCTCAAATGCCGAGGTCATTAAAGCGACACACTAACCGTCATAAAAAAGGGTTTAACAGCGTCGTCAATACAAAGGTCCTGGCGTCGTTTCCGTTTTTAGAAGGTTTTTTTTTCACAGCTCCCCAACTGGTTTGCAATTCGTTCCCGGAAGCAAACTTCAGGAGCAGTGTGCGTGAAAGATTTGCCTTTTTCATGTCAAACTATTTTCTACGCCATAAAATTTTAGATTCTACACGATCCGCTTAGTTATTAATGGAGGGCTCAAATTTAATAATCATGAAGAAATGCACCATTTCATTCTCCCATTCGACGGGGAATGATTTGAAAAACTTTTGCATAAATCAGAACACCTGAATACGATGTCATATCCTTTTTTTTCCATTCATCGCTTCATTATTTAAACTGGCATTACTTTTACGGGGAGTAATTACCATATTTCGGAAAAATGTCTGTTCTGCGTATTCCGTGTCTTATTTTACTCATTTGCGGAATTATTAAAGTAAAATTTATCGAGAAAGAAACGACAAAGCGGTTTGTGAAGGTGTAGGTCAAGTTTGGATTATTTATTATAGTGGCTTTGAGCGAATTTTCTCGCCATACGAAGAGCCCACGAGAGAAATCATCGAGTCGAGTTATTTTTTCTTAGGATCATTGTCGTAAAATGTCGTTTGACTAGAGCCAAAATGTCCTGTGATGCCTTTTTCTAAAATTTTGCCTTGAAAGATATTCCCAGAGGTTGAGTTTCTTGACACTGGGTGCATTTTATCATCTCCCTCCTTTATTTGCGATTCATTCGACTTACATGAATGTCGTGAATTATGTAGAGTTACCATTGACTTTCATAAGGAATCGACGGGAAGAGGAAAACTAGTCAAGAGAAATTTTCCGTTTCGGTCGTACCTGTCATTTTTGCATGTGAGGGTCTTTTCAAAACCTGTAGAGCTTCCATGAATACGAACTGAAGGCGAAAAGAGTCTGCGTGGCAGTTGGATCCAGGTGATATTTTTATGCCTCAGATGAATCCAATTTGAACGTATTTTTCCCTGATATTGAATTTCGACCGTAAATACAGAGTAAAATGTTTTTGAGCAGAATTTTTTCTCTCGCCGATTGATTTATGAAGGTAAATCCATTTTCCAGGTCAAAATTCTCTTTGTCCCTAGTCAAAAATATTAATACAGTTTATTTTAGATATTATAATTTGTATGGAGTAAAATGGACATTGCTAAATATTTCATAAATCGGGTATGATTTCAAATGCAATCTATATAGTATGCAAACATCTTCAATAGATATCTGAAAGATGGACCATATTACAAACATCCTGGAAATAGAAAATGCAGGAGATCTCCTTGAGCTCCTGCATTGAAACCTTGAGCTGGATATGTCAATTAAGGCCATATTGGCAAATATAGTATAAGTTTATAGACGAGAAGACTTGGGATGAACCATATAAGGACAAATAATACAGGAAGAACCAAAATGACTGATATCACTTTGTGACTAATGTGATCATTGAGAAAATTTTAGAAGAGAAGGGGCCACGTTGAAAATCAATTAGCATTACATGTGTATGGCATTATACTCTAAATGAGGACGAACGTGAGAAAATGCATCAAAAATTAAGAGAACTAGCCTGTGTAGGAAAAAACAGTATGCATCCAATCAACTAAGTCAAAAATGAATGAATGGACAAAAATAACTCAAATTTTTACACGAAGAGGTCTATTCGTTTATTTTTGCTGGCAAGAAAGCTACTTTTCTATACAGGCTATTTTAGATTACTCCACAAATATTGGCCAGACCTATGATAATGGTCTTGCTATTCACTTTTATAATTCACTTTCACCTATATAACAATCTTGCTAATTCACTTTTGACACCAAGAAAACAATGCCGTCATCGGTATCAAACACAGACTAAAATGTAACTTTCTTTCACTCTGCAATAAAATTAGAAAACTTCTTAAGTACTACGTTCACCTTTTTCCTAGCTGCTTCTCTGTAACTCTTAAATTCCATCTGGTTTTGGAAAATATGGATGGAAAACTTTACAAATAAATAAAAACGTCTCTTCACTCTCTGTTTACTGAAATGTGTTTTACATTGAAGTAATCGTGGATTTTTTCCTTTTCGTTGACGTTATCACCTTTCATTTCGTCCCAAATGTGAATTTTCCGCCTTCTCCTTTCGCGTTTACATTCAAAGCATAAACATCAGTAACAGGATTAAACAGATCTATGAATCTCTAAATTCCTTCCCATTTAATTTTCCCCGTCTTCCGAACTATTACCAATCAATCAAATCCCTTTCTTCCGTCGAAAATCATACATTTGAATGAATAAGAATTTCGTGGGCTTTTCTTAAATATAATTGCAAATTTTTCCCTTACCATCGAACTTTAGTTTCCGTATTTATGCCGGTTAGGACTTTTCACATTTTCGTAATTTCACAAAAGCATCAAGAAACGAAAGCGAAACGCAAAAATTTAAGAGAAGAGCGTTTGCTTTCCCATTTATCGACACACGAGAAATGGAAGGAATTCAATTCTAAGGACTGACTCATCCCCATCCGTAAACCGGCAGAGCTGGGACTAAGCGGGGTCTAAGTAAGAAGGCGTAAGTTTTTGAATGAGTTCGTGCTGGTATTTCGAGTGCAAACTTGGTGGGCTTGACTCGGAAGTGGTTAATTAAGTTAAATATCTTAGGTTAACTACAGCTAACGACTTATCTGTGTATGGGTTTCCCCCATGTTGGTCCCCAATCATGGTAAATTTGTGGCCAAATTAATGAAAATAATTTGTTTATGCCAGACACCTTGCCGGTGGAACAGAGGCAGTAGTTAGAGAAATTAACCAACTTATACATTTTAGACATTGGCCTTATTGCGCAAGCCCATTCCGTGAAATCCGGTTGAGAACATTTTCATTCCCACCTTCCACATTCACATTCCATCACTTCCCACAGCTATTAAAGAAAGATCAAATCATACATTTTTTGGGTTGAACTAACTTTATAACTTATTGATAAAGGTATTAAATTTGGTCAGTTTCAACACAATTTCGTCCGTGAAAAAAATCTATTTCAACCAAAAATTACCGAAAATTGACACACAAACATTGTGTTTTCGCACAATAAATTTTTATTGTCGTGCAATTTTACTACACTGGAGTAATTCGTTGGGATGTCTTTAGAAGCATCATTCGGACGGGTGACTCTTTCATTATAACGGAAATACACAAAGTGTTGACCTAAAATACCTCGCAAATAACCTCAACCCGACCTCTATTTTCCAAAATATTCCAATATGACTCGGGAATGAACATATTTCATGGATTAGGTGGCACGACCAATGAATTTGGCATTTTCAACATGTCGTGAGTATTATATTAAATCCTAAAAATTTCGTTATCAGTAAAAAGTTAAATGTCTTAGTCCATTAGCAATGTGTATGAGAGAGATGTGTTCACTATAAATTACGGGAAGGTGTGTTCCTTGGAAAGAATTTTATATATTCGCCTATATAAATGTTACCCCCTTCGAAGTTTACCCCATGACATAAAATACACTAATGTATACCAGCTGTTTTTCTCAATATTCGAAACATTTTTGGAACTCGATCTTTGGTATATCTTTTGGCTCCCTCAACGATACCTTTTTAATCTCACCTATGCTTGTAAAACAACGGCTCTTTAAGGCATTCTTTATTATTGGGAACAAAAAATAAGCCACATGGCGCCATTTATAGCGAAAAAGGAGCCTTGGCCATCATTACGGTGCTGTTTTGGCCAAAAATTCACGACCAAATAGTGAGCAGGTGCATTATCGTGGTGATACAAAAGCCATGAATTGTTTCGTCACAAATGCGGACGTTTTTTTTAACATTGCTTCACGCAAACGGCGTTGAAGTAGTACTCTTTATTGATCGTTTGACCTTGAAGCAAGAACTCGCGGTGCAGCATGTAGTTCGCTATGAACGGTGCGAAATTACAGAATTCCCGTTATTTTTTTTTTAATGCACCTCGTATTTATTCTTCTTTCATCCACGCCTTCCTCTCATCGGTCCTCCCATATGGTAGAACGACATTATTTTCCCGACATCCATGTCCTGGTAGTCTCGCTTCTGTTTCTCTTACACACACACACACACCCATCTCACACAATAACGCGACATTTTATTTCCCCCACCTCATGGCTCGTCGTGTCCGTAACAATGGCCTGCATTCAAGAATCCAGGAGAGTGAGGATTTAATGAGTTACATTGAGAAGGCAAACGGAAGTTCGTGGGTGTGTAATTTTTTCTTCCCACCCACCCTCTTGACTCCTCGTTCATTTATTGCCCCTTGAAGCGTCAGCCGCTTCGTTCCTCGGATTTTCGCTTCATTCTTTCTCTCTCCTCTTAATGGGCAGCAAAGCAGATGTTTGAGTGTCTTCTCAATCTCCCTTACACTTGGAGAGGTCAGACGAAAACAGGACTACTTCGCCATGAGGCCTCCTTCCCACTCCCTCTTGCCCTCACTCCCGCCGAGGGCCCTTGCCCATAGCGCGTGCGCCCCCCCCACCAATTGACCTCTTAATTTTTTTAAAGATTTTAAACGAATGAGGAAGATTTACGCGTTACGTCCCACGAGTGTCGAGGTCGGACGGATCTCAAATTTGCGAAATTAATTCGGTTGACTGTTTGGACGATCATCGTGTAGAGTACTGACTAAATGGATAAAAATTGCTTCTTGGAAAATTAAAATTTCAAGGGGATTCAATTCGGAATACGTTTCATTATAAAGGGAAAATAAAATAGACTCATTCATTTTATGGCCTATACTCACCCAGATATTATCTTACAAAATTTGTGCCTTAAAAATTTATTTTTTTCCAAGTCGACCCCAGTTAACACGAGTTGGCGGAATCAGCATTTCAATATATTGCAGTATTATGCTCTAGCAACGACACAGAAATCTGGCAGTTAAGGTTACCAATAAGAGACATGAGTGTGGAAAAACCAAATTGTGTCTTATTTTGGCATAGTTTTTAGATGTACTAATTATGAAGTTTTCCTGAGTAAGGAACAACATTGACTCAAAAGATTCAGCTGTTGGTAGTTGAAGCACATAATTTATGGCATGGAGACTCACGGATCAAGGGAAATATGGAACTATGAGGCAACAGTGTTGCTGCGATGAATTGTGGCTTTTATCTTTGTTACAACAGTTATTGCAGAATATTGTGGTGAAGTATCCAGAGACGGATGTATTTTCATATAATTTACCCATGAATTTTCATTGACTAAGGCGCTTTAACTTTCTATCTATCTATCTTTCTATCTATTCTTTCTTTCAGGGCTCATATCTGGTCGAGGGCATGGATGCAATAAGTTGTAAATTAATTTTATGTGAATGCTTTTATAGAACGTTAAAATATTTCAAAATAAATATATAGTTTAATTATTGTTTGAAACAATTTCATTGTTTCTTTTATTATTATCAGCTGTGTGCAAGATCATTCAAACATAATTAACTAGTAATTTAAAAAATAGTGTTTAATTATGTCCAGGCGTAATATCTCAAAAAATATTTGTTACTTAAACTACTAGAACTAGGATAAAATTTGAAAAGCATAATTTTTCCCACCTTCTTTTTGTTGACGGTCTTTGATTACTAGCTGTAGAAGTCTGTACTGTATCTTTCGTTACATAAGGTTCTACCACTAATAAACATTGATTGCAATAAGAAAGATAACTAAAACCTTTTTTGGCAAAAGTAGGATAGATAGAAAGAATGCACATTTACCTATTACTGCTATTGAGGCATTTCAATATTTTGCATGGATTTAAGAATATTAGAAGTCATATTTGTCAGGGCTCAGGAGTCGACTAGTGTACAGTAAGCTTTGTCAAAAACCTACCCTTAGGTGGTACATTACTACTAATTCTAGTAAAAGGTAACAAATACATAATGACTGTTAAGGGAAGGTTATTTCAACACCGATTGATACAAATATATCGATATGCAACTTGCTAATTGTGTACAATAGTACATGAAACATGAATACATGATATTTCACAAACGTGGTGATCTCAGTCGCTAAGATGAGAAGGCGGCTAATTTCTCAGTTCACGTGGGCAAAGAACGTCGGTGATGATTCGAGGTTCCAAATCCTCACGCCTTCACCGATGCAGAGTTCTCGAGAGTTCACCGGTTGGATTTCTCGTCGAATGGCGGGGGCATCAGGCAGGCTCTCGGCCAGGTAGCAATCCGATAAAGAACGTGTTTTATTCCCGCGAACGGACGCTTCGGAAGAGGAGATGCGAATGAGAATCGATCCGGGCGGAGGTGTAGGGGTGGGCAGAGGACACGCGTCTATCCGGGAGAGTGGGCGGCTGGCTGGTGGTGGAGGAGGAAGAGTTGGGAGGGGTGTGGAGAGAACTCGGAGATGGATATATCCGATGCGCGTTAATAAAAATATGAAACAGGCAGGGAAAGAAAGCGATAAAAGTTTACTCCGGAACGAACGGACGGCGACCTCCCATCACCACACCCCCTCCACTCTCTCTCCTCTCTTTCGATGTAAAAGTTTTGAAGAAGTACTCTATCCCCACCCTGGATTCCAGCACACCGATCTCCTACCCCCACCATTTTATCCTTCCTAACCCACTACCCTTCGAAAACCTCCATCCGCCCCTCCCCGCGTTGAGTAGCGTCCCAAGCAAAGAAGCGCGAGACTTGAAAAAATTGGGGAGTGTCGCCAAAGTATGAAAATGAAGGATTGTTTCATTTTTTTCCTCTCCCAGTGAAGAGAACTGCAGGTAACCCGAGCGCTGGAAGGGGAGGGAAAGAAGGAATGGGGCGGGAGGGCTTCGAGAATGGCGTTCCTTTGTTACATCGTCAAATGGTCGGTGGGCTGCGATTGTGGGCTGAGGCCAAGAGTGCCTATTGACAGCCATGACGTTTCGCTTGGAAAAAATGTACGAAGTTATCATCGTCTTAGTTCGCTCGAAAAACTTGGATGTCGCCAACGCTCTTCCGAAAGTGGCTCCTGGAATTCGTGACGCGGATTTTAAACAAATTCTGCCACATGGAGTGAATGAATTCACGGGTGCTACTCATTCTCTGCTATGGAATTTATTTTAGTGATGAAATTACGGGAAATCAGTGAATAGTCATGTTCTGACTAAAGGAATAGGGAATATTCGTGGGAACATAGAGTCAATGGGAGTTCGACATGCTTTAAAAATGTTGTTTGTGACCCCGAGGCTCGGAAGCTAAATATACAAAAGTGTCTTCCATAAAAATGAGCATGCTTTGAGTAACAATTGGTAAAACATGAGGTCACATTTTAATATTAGTTTACATTTATATTTTTTTAAGTGATTCACGCACCGATATGCCAATTTCTTACAAAACATTTTTGAATAAAATGAAAACTGACTCAAGGAGGTGGAGAACTTCAACTTATTGAAGTTTCAAGGTTTTTAGGACATTCTCCCACCATTTATTTGCCAAATGTGCTCATACGGGGCTTTTAAGCTATTAATTAATTTCGTAAAAGAGGATTGGGTTAGCCTTTTAGTATTTTTTCCGCTTTACATTTATATACTTTTTCCAGAAAAAGGTTATGGTTATAAATATGGGTGTGAAAAAGTCACAGTTTTTCCACCCATATAAATTTTAATATATTATCAGATACACCAATCACACGAAGCTACTGTAGACACCGCTCACCTCGTTTCCCCTGGCCGAAATCGTCCGCCAGTTGGGAGAGTTGATGGAGCATAGGTGAGAATATGGAAGTACCAAGATCTCTGCATTACTAGAATTTTCTCTTCCTCACTCGTCCTAATCTACCCACTGCTCCCTATGCTTTTTTTCTCCGCTATCATTACTGGTATCGAGGTCGGTAAAAGTACTGCAGGGTCACCTTAAGGACAGAGCATCCTTAGTGGAATACATGATCTGTCCCGAAAAATAAGTGTAATAAATCGGGGAAACCTTTATAGCAGATCAAAGTAAGAAAAACTCAAACTCTTCAAAACAACATCCTTGTGAAGTAACACCCCGATGTCAGCGCTTTTGCCAAGCTACCGAAATGTTCATTGACTTCCCGAACGGGCAAGTATAATATACCGTCCCGGTGAGTGAAGTCTCAACTTTACTGGTCATTGTACATAAGAAACGTATGGCATTGAAGAAAGAAACATGACAGAAGTGAAACTGTGGTTTGCGAGAAGAAGAAACTTAAAACTAGGAATCACCCATGAAATCTTAACCTAGCAAGAAAGAAAATCCGACAGGAAACGGCTTTTTACGACAAGTACAATATAAATGCAGTTCCAGCAACAACTGCCTACCGGCACATTCTGAGCATAGAGTGGTACAAAATGGAAACGGAGGCAAGGAGCGCCCATTTCCCACAGCGGGAAATTACACTTGGGCTAGAGGGTAGTAGCAAGACAAAGAAGCGGATTTAATGATACTAACATAACATGGGAGGACGGAGGAAGAGATCCGTCGGGCCGTGAAGCGGCTTTTTGCTATGTGGAAGATTTAAAATTAAAAGACAGGAGAGGCTCATAGGCGAGTTATATTATATGTGTGTTTCTCTCCGGGGTCATAGTTCCAGATGGTTTGTAGCAGCGGATTTCCAGACGGTGCGGGGCGGGATTTGAAAGATGCGACTTGTGAGCAAATAAACTCCGTGACGAGCCATGCTTGTGGTACGCTTCCTAGAAGGTGTCAACGGGAATAACGTGCAGGTACCCCGCCACGGTCTCTTTGACATATGTCAGTGGTCCTGAATGGTACTCAATGAGGTTGTACTTGGGTCGTACTCAAAGGCCCATGCCTCGTCACCAATAACCACCATTTTTAGAAAATTGGCTCACTTTCAAAGTGTTCCAAGAGATCCAAAGCAAGATTATAACACGTCTTCCGACAGCATTTTGGGGCCCATCTCTGCACACCTTTCTCGGGGCTAAATCTTTTTTAAGAATGCAATGCACTGTGGTTTTATGAATATTGCACTCTTCTTCTAACGTTCTGACACTTGTGGGTCAATCAAAATTGAGCATGTGCCTCACTTTTCGCACGTTTCCATCACACTGTGTTGTTGATGGATGTTCAGGGAATTCCTCATCGCCTACCTCCTCCCAGTCACCCTTCCATAATACTCCGTGTAAGTAGAAAAGCATCACTTTTTGGAAATTATTTCTCAATTTTCTCTAACATTCTATCGCATGTATCCCATCTCCATGGAAAGTAGCATCGTGAGTTTTTGACGCGACCCTCGAACTGGAGTTCAGCCTAACAGCAATTCGCACGCTCCACAGCCAACTGACGCGGGTTGTGTGTGTTTTCCACCTCTCACAATTTTTCTCGCCATAAATCGCCCCACTCCAGTCTTCCACTTTGCTAGAAAAAATCGTTTTAATTAATTTTCGGGACAAACCTGGTATCCTTTAAGAACTGCACAACATTAAGCAAAGAGTCAAATCTTCTCAACAGCATGAAAGGGTAATAGTCAGGAGCAAAAATGGTTACCTTTGCCTTTGATGATACTTATTTTGACTAAAAAAAGCTCACTGCGTGGAGAAACATCTTACATAATTCACTATAGGAAAAAATACAATAATACTCCAAGAATTAGGTATTATAAAAACATGAGTTAAGGGAAGTTTAAAAATGTGTCTTCTTCCTCAGTTTATGTCTTCGGGCTACTCAGTTTAGACTTTCGGGCTTCCTCAGTTTAGACGTTCGAGCTCGTTATTTCCCATACATTTATTTGTCTTTTCCTCGATCTTCTCACCCTTCTATTCCCTGTCGGTACATTATATCAGCACTTTTCTATTATTGTCCGTCTGTTATATCTATATCATTTCACAGCTCTCTTGTTCCGTAAAACACCAACTCCACGATTACTTCGATTTTGAATTTCTCTATTATATTATCGTTAATTTCTATGCATCTTAACGTTATCTGATGCAACTTTTCTGAAAATCTTTGTTGATTTTTGAAAAAGAAATATTAGCAAGAATGGTAAAGAGAAGACCAAAATCTAACAAGGAGAAAGTAAAATTTCTAATTTGATGGACTTGAGGGACGGGTGTGTCCCATAGCTATCACAAATAGTTGTTACCATGCTCGACGGAAAAAAAACACTCGAAAGAAATGCAGAAAGCAAAGGATTAATACGGGCAACCTGGAGAAGTCATTGCGGCCGGAGTCAAATGAATCGGCACGTTCCCTGAATACTCGAACCAGATGGGAGAGAGAGAGAGAGAGTGGGATGGAGATGAGGAGAAAGCATACGAGGGCGGGTGAGTGATGGAGGAAATGTGAGGGAGGGAGCGAGAGGGCGACTCGCTGGGATGAGGAACTCGGCTGATTGCTCTGGGCGATGTCGCCGCACACTGGAGCGGCAAGTGCCTCTAGCGCACACTGACCACTCACACCGCCTCCTTTCCCCGTGGCGCACCGCTGCCCAATAAAATCCTTTCGGCCGGGCGGCCCTTTTCCCCGTCGGCCAAAGTGTTTGTCCGGTGTGGGTGCGGGACGCAGCGACGGGTGCCACTTGGGTCGGACGTCAAACATCCAACGGTGACTCGCTCCCTCTCCCGCCACCCATCTCTCTCTCTCGAATGGTTGAACGGAAGGGTCATCCGCAGTCGCTAAAAGCCGCGGCAAACACTGCCAAACACTAATGTTCCTCCAAGAGCTCCGACATTCGTTTCTTCGCGCCTCCACTTAATCTCACAAAATTCAACGAAATAGTTTAGTGTGCTACTGCGAGAGGTACTTTAATAAACTATATCACACTGTTATGGAAGAAATTACGCTACTTCACCCTTAAGGAATGTAGTAGTTGACACACTCTATACGCTTTGGAGGGATATGCTCATTGAAATAATGATTACGTCGAAAACTTGTAGAGTTTAGGGATATTTTTGATACAGTACAAGTGATTCCGTCATTTGAGCTTTCCTGCTCGATCAAAAACATAACATATCACAAGGTGGATTCTAAAAGCATCGAACATATTATATTCATTGGGAGAAAAAAATAGATAGATAAAATAAATAAAAAAATAGATATTCATATGGTTTCATAAATGGAATTAAGAAGTTTGTCTTATCCTAAATTTTGCAACTCAAGCAGTCCTTTTCAAACAGATAATTAAAAAAAACAGTAATCAAGCCAAAGGTTGGTTTGAAATCTGAGGGCAGCACTCGTTTTGTACAAAGCCGAGTAATATTTAAAAATGCCTCCTTTGGCAGTCCACTTTGCTATCAATATATTACATATTTTCCGTAATTTTGCCCTTAATATTCTCATAATTTCCGAATATCCCCTTTCCCAGTGGCGATTTGCCCATATGAAGGCGCGTTAACTAAGATGTCAATCGTGCCGTATACTGTACCTCGATATTTTATATAATACCTCTCCAACTCAGCCATTACCATTATCATGATAATCTTAGCCATCGTTCCAGTCAAAATCAAATCACTGTTCATATAATATTATTTTATTTGAAAAAAGTATTCTAGCATCACCGGTTTTTTTAAATCTATTTTAATAAGTTAAAGCGAATGAAATGAAGCCATAGATGGAGTCTAACAACGAAATGTCAAGAGTTATTTTAGAAGCCCCCCCTGCCACACACCTTTTTGGTGGCTCGCAGGATACTTATGTAGATGTAGATGTAGAAGTTGGGTGACGTTGCAATAATTAATAGATTGATCATATGATATTTACGCACACAGATAATGAGATAACCCAGTGGGATAGACAGATATATAAAAAGATTCTTGAGAACTAAATTAATTCACATGGAAATTATACGAAACTGCTTTACGCTTCAGAATGATTAGTGATAAATATTTTCTCAAAGCTCCCCTAATTCAAGTTCAGCTCACCGATCTTTTTGATGTATTCAAGTATAAATTGAATGCTGACGGAAGGATTATGTAACCTTTTTTCTATTTAGGATAAGGAGTAGTGATATCAAAAATTGCATTTAAACATGGAATATCACAAGGGAAAGAAGGGCTTGTTTTATTAGTTATTTATGTGCTTTAACAAAATGGGCTTTTCTCATGGGCCTAGCCTGCCAATTATCTGAAAAGTAAACAGGTATATTTAACAAGTATACCTATGTATAGGTGTATATATATATATATATATATATATATATATATATATATATATATATATATGTTTAATCTTGAAAGTGACGCTCTCCGGCGACGAACAAACACACAAACACTAAGATAATAAATATTACACACACAGAAACATAAAAGAAGGACACTTACAGTAGATATTTACGTTTCGACGGCACGGCCGTCGTCATCAGAATGCCGTTGTCGGGGAAGAGCGGAGAGGACATGTGCAGGAGAAGGGTGATGGGAGGAGAGGTAAGGGGCCAATGGGAAGCGGACAAGGTGGTGGAGGGGGAAATGGGAGGGGGCGGTAGAACTAACTTCATACTATAATAGAGATTCCAATGCTCAGGATTCTCAGTTCTTCTTAATTTTTCAAAAATAAGTATATGTATATCTTTTTTATATGGACTTGATGACTAGTTTACTTTAAGAGCAATAAAATATCAAAAGTTGTTGAACTAAGAAGAAAATGAACCAAACTAAAACAAAAATTGTTTTAATCTAATATTTTTTATGAAGATTTCTAATATTTAATTTTACTATGAAGAATGAATAGCTACCTAGCGTTGGAGAACCTCTGTATTCTACCAAAGCCAATCGAAGTGCCTAGAATAAAACACTTGTTGTAATTGGATCCTGTGTATTGAAATCTCTGGATGTTATTTAAGTCTCTAGTGGATGAAGGGCAAACAATAGGCTATACAATTTTGGAAATGGTGAATTGGGTGATGCTGGTAAGAAAATGTGATTAATGGAGCTAGGTTGGAGGTCAACTTTTACGTATTGCCTTAAATGGTATTTTGGGGAGATAACCGAAAACTACGAGGCGTATTCTTAAAGTAAGTACCGTTTGCTTATATTTAAATATTGGCGCTTCAGAACACAGTTTTGCTCCTGCAGCACCATTTACTGATTCATTGAAAAGCTATAGCAGCATTTTTTTTGTTTCAGAAATCGTTTGCTTACCCGTGCATGCAAACAACAATGTCCGCGACAATCGTTGATCCCGCCAGCTGTGAAGTGCGTTCTGTCATACGATTCTTGTATGCAAAAGGATTGTCGGCTGCTGAAATTCATCGGGAATTATGCCTAGTTTATAAACCTACAGTTATGAGTGAAGGAAAGGTTAGACAATGGTGCTATGATTTAAAAAATGGACGAACAAATGTCCATGACCAAGAGCGAAGTGGTAGGCCCAGTATTCTGACCGATGAAATTGTTTCGCAAGTGGAACAAAAACTGCGATGTGATCGTCGATTGACAATTAATGGCCTGGCTGAACAATTTCCTCCACTTGGACGCACTACTGTCTACAATATTGTTACGGAAAACCTCGGATACCACACATTGCGTGCAAGGTGGGTACCGAAAATGCTCACCGACCACCACAAAGAGCAAAGAATGTCCAGTGGACGAGAGTTTTTGGGTCGTTGGGAACTCTTTAAACCACCCACCGTACAGTCCTGACCTTACACCCAGCGACTACTTCCTCTTCTTGCACTTGAAACAGTGCTTCGGTGGACAACGTTTCGAAACCGAAGAGGAACTCAAGAATGGCGTTGTCGATTGGTTCAACCCTCACTCAGGCGGCGAGTTTCTATGCAGAGGGGTTAAAGAAGCTGGTGCAGCGGTACGAAAAATGCTTAGAAGTGAACGGCAATTATGTAGATAAGTGAAGTAGGTTTGTAGCTAACTAAAAGTGCCGATAAAATGTGTTTCATATGAGTATATTTTTTTCCTGTGACCAAACGGGCCTTACTTTATGAACACGTCTCGTGCGTCTTGCATAAGGAAATTCCAGCCCCACAGAAAGAGTTTTGTCAGGTCCGTCCATAATGACGGTTATTTGATAGAGAAAAGTAAGAATAATGCAAATGAATGTTTTCAATAATAATATTTGGTGTACTAAGTCTATTTTCTAATATAGTTTCACGGAAAGAATCATTTACTCCGGAGAATTGATAAATTTTGGATTAAAAGTATCAAAATGTTTACTTTCAAAAATTACTTATTTGCCTAACACTTGGAAACTCAAAGGCGAAAAAAGATGTAAAACCAGGTCAATTTGTAACAGCGTCAATCGGAAACAAATAATAGGAGTTAATAATAATAAACAATATTTATTGTTCGGGAAAATGAACAAACGTCCAAGTTGACGAATTTCTTAAACGACAAGCTTGGAGAATAAGCGTGTAATATGTTCGTTAGGATATATGAACATCATAGTTACTCATAAATGGCGCGGAGAAATGTACATACAAGAATAATTTCTCCAAAAACTGATAAACCCTGCATTTCTCATCATCTACTGGCAGGTTCAAAAATACAGGAATTTCCAGTTTTCGTAACTTTTAAAATGAAATACCCACAGAAACAAGTGAACGGTGTAAACTTCCAGATGAATTCAACCCCGTATCAGTATTACTTCGGATTCCCAATATTCGATGTTCACAGATCAATGCACAGTGTCGGTGCATAATATCAAATTAAAACCACACAAATGCATGGTTGATCTTGCAAGTGTATTGCGTTCGGCCTACGTATCCCAGTTAGTGTATTTGCACATGGCCATCCGTGGTTAGATTAAATTTTCAATTCGCGATTGGCTTTCCACTTTCGTTTTGTGTCATCAAACTACCATACTGTGAAATCCTATCGCATCGATCGGAGTGGAGGGTAAGAGTGAATCTCTCTCCTCATCTAATTAGGAGATAGTCAAACTAGTCGTTAAACTATTGACCATAACTCGAAAGTGCTGATTATTTTTTTTTGAAAAATTACTTGTGACATTTTTGAGTGGTAATATCATGAATAGCATATCCGTTTCAAAATCACAGCCTTTCTGCATTTTTTTCATTGATTAACCCGTGTGTAATAAAAATTATTAAATGAATTATCGGTTGAGATGAGAATAACAATATGCATGCATGAATAACATTTTGATAGAGTGCAAACGTACGCATAAATGACTCCCTAGTGAGTGCTTTAATTTATCGTTTAAGCCTGGTTGCCGCCAGAAAGAGGGGTGTTAATAACCTGCTGTCGCTTCGACGGCCGGATGAATCCCGCACGTCCTCTAGTTTCCGCGATTCACATCGAACTCTACTATATAGGGCCCTCACATTGTCTGCATGGGCTCTCTAAATGGCACATGCGTCAGCATACTCCAGGTGTGCTTTTATAAACGATTCGGAATACGCTGAAATATCTAAGATTAGACAATGAACTATCCGTCAAACTTGTCAACATCGTCATCATTAGCATTTCAATCCATAGTAAGAGTAAAGGGTAATAAAGGGAATTAAGAGTATTTAAGAAAAATTCTAAGGAAATAATCCATTGGGCAAGTAAATAAGAGTATTGGACGGAAAACCCATCCTGAACGCAAGGAAATTATCATTTTAAAATGATAATTTCCTTGCGTTCAGGATGGGTTTTCCTTCCAATACTCTTATTTACTTGGCCAATGGATTATTTCCTTAGAATTACTCGTAGTCGCCATTATATTTACCCCTTTACATTTTATTCTTATAGATTGTCTCAAATTGTGCCAAAACTATTTGGTTCTTCTTTACTTCATTCATCTTTTCATTTTCTAATGTTCTTTTTAATTCTTCTCTTGCTATCTCATTTTTATCCTTCTCTTTAATCTTCAACATCCAATTCCAGATCCAGGTTTTGGAAAATTCTAGTTCTCTTTTACATGCATTTAAAATTGCTCTCTTCAGACAGAGAATGCCAAACTTTTCACGAGTGTTTTCATCAAATTACACTTCTTTGGACATAGTAAGCACCTATTCTTAGCAGAAGCCTTGTTTTAGAGCTAATTTCCGCTTGTAATCCATCAAAATCCCACCGTAATGTGTTACTACTTTACTAGGCTGGTGAAAAGCCCAATTTGTTCCAAGTCTTCTTCTGTTGAAGAAAAACATCCGACTGCAGTTTCTCGTCCCGACGTTTAACCGGAATGCATTTCATTGCGCCGAATCCTCGAGTCTCGCCCGAATATGCCGATTTCAAATCCGAGGAGCTCGGTCCGAAACCCAGAACAATCGACCGCAACCCTCAGTTCCCGTGCTCCAGACCTCTCTCCAGCCACCCACTCGAGCGAGCGAGTCTTCCGCCCCCTGACTAATATTCCGTCGGGGGAGTCCATATACACCCTTGTTTGACCTTCCCCTTTCGTCGGATCCCGGAGTAATGAGCAGATGTTGATGTTGATGCTATGTCGTACGTATTATGTGTGTGTAAGTCCATTTGAGGCTTCCCGTGTTTCCCTGTCCCACTGCCGCAACCCCTGCACTGTCTCCTTAGGCTCTCGATGGTGGGAAGGGGTAAAATAGTGGGGGAAGAAAGGAGATGGAGGAGGGAGTGCGTTTCACAAGCAGCCCGTCTTCTGAGGTTACGCCTCGTAAATGGAACCGATTCCGTCCCCTCACTCCCTTCTAATCTTCACTTCCCTCCTCCCACCGCCCCTCCCGTCTCCTCTCGACATCTTACCCCCCCCCCCCTCCGACTCCACCACCGTTGGCTTTTCGCCTGCCTCCTCTCCCATTATAAATCATGGTGTATTACCATATGTTTATGTATATCACACCTTGGGTACATTAATATTCAAAAACCGGATCCCACAAACTCACAAATTACCTCTTCTCGTTGTTTCACCTATGGAATGGATTGGGGCGTAATAGGGAATGGATGACGTTTTACTTATTCGATGCACTCTTTCTTAACAGATATTCAAATGAAAATAATTAATTATGTACAGACTTTTTCTATGACTATAAAATGTTGTAATAATTTAGAAAACAGAATTAAAAATTCTATAATTTAAAATATTTCTTTAAAATATATAAATTAAACTAATTGATGGTCACCTATTTTTAATTTTAAAAGGGTCATCTAATTTTATAATTATGAGTTTTATGGAATTATAATAGAGGGAACTCATGCAATTTACTTATTTTTATTTCAAACCCGAAAACAGCCTTTTTTTGGCCTTTACATCAGATATTTCACATAAAAATAACATCAAAGGTAAATTCAAATACCCAAGCCCCCTAGATGGAGGAAAATTAAGCCAGGTGGGGATTGAAATAATCAATGCATAATGTAATTGATTTAATAAGTCATGTTGCGTAAACTCAACAACCACGACTCGAAGGACGAGATTTTTAGGATATTTATTTGCCCGAGGATAAACTCATAGGACTAAAGTAATTACCTCCATTACTCTCGAAAACCGCCCAATGGCTCGGGCCTTTTTTTTAACGTTCGTCTTAATTTACTCTCCTCTACCTTTACCAAGGTACTCCCTAAGTGTGGGAATTGGGATCACCTGGAACTTTTTGCCGCCATTTCAATCGACATGGTCGGCGGTTACATGACAAAGGACCTTTTAAAGACCGATAGTTTGTCGAATGTACTTCCGTAATTATTTTTAAACTTGACTACAAAGGTTTGTTTTAATTTTATAGGAAATTTTACAGGAATTTGAGGTGAGATATTCTGAAATTAATTGAGACTAATGAAACTGATGCTAATTAAAGGTGGCATTGAATATTTGTGAGAATCAAAGGAGAAAACCGCGAAGAAAATCGGAGATATTAATTCAACTCGCCTTTTTTCGACGGATCACCAAGGCGCGGGAAGGGAAGAGGAACACTATGCGTGTTTAATCAACTGATCACGATGGACTGAAAGTTTAACTTTTTTACTTTGGCGGAAGTTTATCACAAAGCACACCTGTGCCGGTCCAAGATTCCTCCCATTGCCGTTAAAAAAATACTCTTCAGTAAAATTATCTGTACTTAAACGTGAAAGGGCCATCCAATAATTTATTATTGAATGAAAAACTCCCTTGAGTGCGTGCATAATTCTACTGATGCTTTTGATCTTTGAATTGACAAAAATGCGTGAAGAACAAAGGAGGCAACTTTCCCTTCAGCAGTGTCATATCAAATACGTGAGTGGTCTGAAAAGTTTCCGACTCAGAAAATTTCAGAAAAAAATGTCTTGTATCTTTGTTAGGTCGGAAACTTTTCAGACCACCCTAGTAGATAGTGTGAAGTACTTGACAGTGAGAGATAAAAAATCTTAAGAATTAAGAAGTAGAGTAGCAAGGATTTAAAGGTGCAGTGTTTAAGAATATAAATTATTTATTATACTGAGTGGCAGCTAAATCACTTAGTAAAGCATGACCATTGATTTATTGGTTACTGCTGTTTGTTTGAGTGGACTAAAATGTTAGGCAAATCTCTCAAATCTTTAACAGAATGAGACAGGCTATGAAAGCATGAAAGTTACTAGGGACATATATATTTGCATTTGAAACCGATGTAGTTGTTAGGGCGTTTCACTCCCACTGCTCGTTAGATCATCTGGTAAAAAGTATTTAAATTAACGTGTGCGTTTCCAGAACTAAAAACTCCTCTCGGAAATTTCCCTTTCTAAACATAGCCAAGGATTAGGTCGCCGTTTATACCTACATATACCTGTAGTTGTTTACCTTATTTAAACTAACACTTCAAAATTATCCACGATCATATAAACAGTGACTAATATGTAAATTTAAAATGAATGTACCTGCGGTCTTGAAGCAATGTAAAACGAAATAGGCGAGACCGTATACAGTGATTAACATCCTAATACCTCCTTTCAAGTGCTAACTAAGCGGCTATCAGAGTAAAACTTGGATATATTTTCTCTTCAAGACATTTTTGATACACAGAACAACCAATTGTGTCACATTGCTTGAAGTGCCGCCCCAGAAAACAGTTTACAGCATTTGGAGGCAGGCTCAACTTTGACCTAGTTTCAAATTTGGCTGGCACTTCGAAAATCTTGGAACTTCGAACGGCGCACTATTTCCAATCCCTGATATGTTCTCCTAAAACCCTCTTACTTCATATAGAGTTTCCATTCGTGATGATAGAAGCCAGAGAAGAAGGTTACGTAGAAATTGGGGCTAAACAAAAAACAGGAGCAGTCTTACTCCAAAATCCACATAGTCTAAACAATATATCAAGTGTCTTTACAAAAATGTAAAGTTCAGTGATTTCCTCCGTGCATGCAGTATAACTGATCATCCATTTCGTCGTTTGTCCGTCAGCTATTCATCATATATTTTAATAGACGACGAGAAGCATGCAGCCTCGTATGAGTCCCGAGCTATCCAAAAACTATTTCAGCGTAGCATCGGCATTTAAATTTACAAAGGTTGTAAATTAGTAAAGGTTGTAAAGGGGATTGATCCTGAATTACTCAGATGGATGGGTCTTAGTACAATAAAGATGTGTTGCACGTTGTGAGAGGAATGTCGTCCAGGCGTAGCCTCAAGTGTGAGATCAGGAAATGGGGAGAGGAGAAACGGGAAATATCACGTGGACTGTTCAGCCACTGACAAGAAATGATTATGTTAAATGACAGTGAATCCTGATAGGGCAGAAGATCGTTATGTTTGAATGAATAAAAACCCATCAGTTCAATGTCACTGTTTCCAGCCAAAACAAAAACCATCTTTTTAAATTATTGTACGTCTTCTAAAAAATTTAAAAAAAATAAAATTGTACGTTTTATCTCGAAAATAAATCTTAAAATGCCGTATTCAAATATATTATTCACACTATTTGCGATTTAAAGTGATGGGTGAAAGAAGAATTTTCAGCATTCCATATCTGTTTTGATAAAAATTAAATGGAAAGTGGAAATCACTTTGTCATGTTAACGGATGAAAGGAATATTTATCTGCACTTATTTCCCCTTTAACTGTCGAATACCTCATGGGTTACTTTTGTTAACTTCTGCTCCGAGGCCTGGCAAACAGGGACATATGTCTCCGATATTGGGAATGTTGGGAATGGCCCTACTTTTTATCTAAGGATGATGGAGTGCTGAAGGACGAAGATGTGCCACACGCTTGGAAAACTTGATATTTTTGCAGTTCTACATTGTCCTGAAATTTATCCTCTTGTTTTTCAACTGTTACGACTGGGCCTTAATTTTGTTTCGTATGGCACTTAAAAAAGGGACTTTGGATTTTTATTCTTGGTGTTTTCAATAAATGTTAGGGTTAAGACTTATATTTCAAAACTTTTGTGTACTTTTCTTTCTTGCTCGTTGAACCATTCAATTACATACTATATTTTTTATAGTGAGTAAACTCGCTGTTTATTCGCAAAAAATATCTTGGTGCAAGTCAAAATTCCCGCTTGTATGAAAACACTTATTTATGTTTAAAATGTGTACGAAAAACACCAACAAACTTCATATTATATTTATCATTAATTTATCTATATCTATGTTTTTTGTGTATTTTTCTAGGTTTTCGTTCTAATTTCGTTCCTAATTCCTCTTGAAAAAGGTGGTTGCACCACCAAAAATTCGAGAACCAGTTAGTCCCTCTTTTATATGTTTTAGTTTCTGTGTTTGTGTCGACCTGTTAGTCAATTTACATTATTGTGCACGTTCGTGGGTTTTTCAAGAAAGTGACTTATATATATATATATATAACTTTTGGACGGCACAATAGAACACAGGATAAAACAGATAACACGTAAAAGGACACTCACACTGTAGATGATTTAAGCTTTCGGCCTACTCAGAGGCCTTCTTCAGGTCAGACTGAGAGGTTTTTTCCTCCTTTTCCTGAGAGGAAAAAACCTCTCAGTCTGACCTGAAGAAGGCCTCGGAATAGGCCGAAAGCTTAAATCATCTACAGTGTGAGTGTCCTTTTACGTGTTATCTGTTTTATTCTGTGTTCTATTGTGCCGTCCAAAAGTTATATTGCTCTCGTGAGTACTTCCGCATCATCTATATATGTGTATATATATATATATATATATATATATATATATATATAAATCATAAATAGTAGATAAACAGTTATCAACCCGAAGATCGGTTTGGTAGGTGATGGTAGAGCTCACCCATGTACCAAGCCCGACGGCGTGTGAATATTCACACATCAGGGTAGGGGGGCCAGTTACTTTCCCTGTGCCGGCTATGGTTTCCCAGAAAGACCTGGTACCCGAAAAATCAACTAGCTTGGGTGGAGCTGAAGGTGCCCAAAGTGCCTTGCCCGGGAATCGAACCCGGGACCCTCCGGTCAGTAGTCCAACGCTCTACCCACTAGACCACCGTGACCCGCATATATATATATATATATATATATATATATATATATGCGCATATATATATATATATATAAAACCATAAACACAGTAATCAACCCGAAGGTCGGTTTAGTAGGTGATGGTAGAGCTCACCCATGTACCAAGCCCGACGGCGTGTGAATATTCACACATCAGGGTAGGGGGGCCAGTTCCTTTCCCTGTGCCGGTTATGGTTTCCCAGGAAGACCTGGTACCCGAAAAATCAACTAGCTTGGGTGGAGCTGCAGGTGCCCAAAGTGCCTTGCCCGGGAATCGAACCCGGGACCCTCCGGTCAGTAGTCCAACGCTCTACCCACTAGACCACCGCGACCCATATATATATATATATATATATATATATATATATATATATATATATATGGGTGGCGGTAGTCCAAGGGTGGATCGTTGGACTACTGACTGGAGGGCCCGGGTTCGATTCCCGGGAAAGCCTCTCCTGAAATCCTCAACTTCACCCAAGCTATGTGATTTTTCGGGTGCCAGATCTTCCTAGGAAACCATAACCAGCACAGGGAAAGGAACTGCCTCCCCTTCACTGATGTGTGAATTTCAGACGCCGTAGGGCTTAGTACTGGGTAAACTACCATCACTTACCAAACCGACCTTCGGGTTGAATACTGTGTTTATGGATTGTATGTAATTTTTATATAACACAGTTTAACACAGTATATTTTATTTTTTATACAACTTAATTTATAATATAATAATAATTTATATTTTATATAACACAGTATAACATAATTTTTATATAATCAACCCGAAGGTCAGTTCAGCTCACCCATGCACTAAGCCCGGCGGCGTGAGAATATTCACATATCAGGGTAAGGGCAGTTCCTTTCCCTGTGCCGTTTATAGTTTCCCAAGAAGATCTGTTACCCGTAAGATCAACTAGCTTGGGTCGAGCTGCAGGTACCCAGAGTTACTTGCCCGGGAATCGAACCCGGGACCCTCCGGTCAGTAGTCCAACGCTTTACCCCCTGGACTACCGCGACCCGCAATATATATATACATATTTTTTTTAATAATAATATATATATAATACTTAACACATACACCTATAGTCAGAAATATTTTTTATAAATATTTGTGATATCAAGAAATTAATGAAATCGCCACTGGATCCGTTTACTACACCTAATAGCTCAAGGAAATTGTAATATCTCGAAATGAGAGAAATAAATTTTTCCGCACCTGTACTCACTAACGCAGAAAATTAAAATATATACACCATAGTATTTTCGTTGTTCTTTACCTTAATAACTCGTTGTTTCTTGGCGAATAACAAAATTAAGGGTGAGTAGGTGAAGGCCTCCTATCATCCACCTCTGATGCTAAAATGTTCACAAATATTCTAGTGAATTAAATTATCAGTATTAGTATTTAGACGTGTATATTATATGTAATGAGAGTTTATGTACGAGGATGGTCCCAGAAGTATCCATCTTGACCTAGAGATGATGGTAGTTATTTGAAAAAGATCACTGCATTAGAAAGTAGCAATATATAAAGCATATGTTTCAAGTTGGAAGACGCTACGTCGTTTAGTATTCGTTAGGCGGCCGTCAATAATAAACGTTTTCAGTGAATTTGTGAA
This sequence comes from Hetaerina titia, assembly GCA_037158775.1. Classification (NCBI taxonomy): domain Eukaryota; kingdom Metazoa; phylum Arthropoda; class Insecta; order Odonata; family Calopterygidae; genus Hetaerina; species Hetaerina titia. The sequence goes on along the minus strand of CM073773.1, from coordinate 102,339,322 downwards.
AATGGAGAAAATTGGTCATCGTTATGTGATACAATACTTTTATTTGAAAGGTCCCAGCCCAATCAATACAAAAGCCGAACTGGATTCAACTCTGAGTGAGTCTGCTCCTTCGTTTACAACAATAAAATATTGGGTAGCAGAGTTTAAAGGAGGCCGTACGGGCAGTCAAGACGAGCATCGCATTTGTTGGCCAAATGAGGTGACGACTCCAGAAACGGTGAAGAAAACCCAAAAAGTGATACTGATCGTCGATTCAAAGTGCTTGAGCTGGCAGAGATAGTAGGGATTTCTAAAAGTACGGTACATTGCATATAAACTGAAAATTTCGCCATGAGAAAGTTGTGTGCAAGATGGGTGCCACGTTTGCTCACACTCGAGCAAAACCAGTGTCGTGAAAATGTTTAAATTGAGTGTTAAGCAACGTTTCAAAGCAACAAAGCAGAATGTTTGTACCGTTTCATAACCAAGGGCGAAGGGTCCATTACTTCACACCCGAGACAAAAGAACAATCAAAACAATGGATTCAAAAGGGAGAATCGGCTCCAAAGAAGGTGAAGACCTTTTTATCTGCAGGCAAGGTCATTGCGTCGGCTTTTGGGATGCGCGTGGGATAATTTTGATTGACTATCTTGAAAAATAAAAAACTGAAAAACTATTAACTAGTATTATGCAAACTTATTGCAAAGTTTGAGCGAAGAAATCAAACAAAATTGACCGCATTTGGCTAATAAGAAAGTATTATTTCATCAAGAATATTCACCAGCTCTCAAATCCGTTATGGTAATGGACAAGTTTATAAATTTAAGTTTGAATTGCTACCCCATGCACACTATTCGCCAGATTTAGCCCCCTCGGATTATTTTGTGTTCGCAAACTTGAAAAAATGGTGGTCAAAGATTTTCCAACCGTGAAGAAGTGATGTCGAGAGTTAATGGCTGTTTTGAGGATCAATACAGTTATTATAAAATGGTATCGAACTCGTTGAACATCGCCGGAAAAAGTATGTAGAGCTGAAAGGAGATATGTCGAAAAATAAATACATTTTTTCCAAAATGTTTGTTTTCTTTGTTGGGTTGGGTACTTCTAGGATTACCCTGGTACTCTGGTGTTTTTAGAACGCATTTTGTTGGCATGTTTGGAAATTTGAGTCGAATAGAGAGACAAGGAATCGATTATGCTCTATCCATCTCTTATCTTAGACTTCCAGCTAATCATCCCATACAGGATCGATACCTCTGAATTACAAGTATTTTCAGTATTCTTTCTTTATCAATTCTCTCAAAACGTCTAATTTAAATTTGTATTCTTTGCCTGGTCTTCGGGCATTGATTTTAGAAAATAATTTTTTTTCTAGGATTGACAGATGAAATGCCAGGCGGTATTAGAGATAATTATATGACTTGGGATCTAGTAGTGCTTTTGCGGCTGTATACCCTACGTAGGTATTAGCCTAGGCGTGCTAGGTGGTAACACCTATGGGATTAACACCTCACGATGGAGCAGCTATTGCCTGTGAGGTTTTTCCAACAAGTAGCCCAAACAGGGATTTTAACATTTATGAATAATCCAGCATCTCTAGATCACGTGAGAGATCGCGGCGTGCAAAGTCTGAGCTCCAGTTCGACTTAAGTCCGCTCGTCTTTGTCTTTAACCGTGTGGTTTACCCGGGTACCGCGAGAAACCCGCCTTACGCGGTTGTAATGACCGTGCTGTTTGGTCCATCGTTACACCCATTCAATTTCATCATTCATCATCATCATCACAGAGTAAAAAATGTTTAAGTGATGAGTGAGAAAGGAGGAAGGGGAGAGTGGGGCTGGATTGGTGGAGGGAAAGAGAGCCCTCTTACAATACTACAGCCACTACAGTAGGGGGCAAGGCCGGTAAACCGGCCTCCCCCCTACAAGTGAAATCCAATCATTCCTTCGTTCTCCTTCTCTTAGGCCAAAGGTTTTGGTAATTTTTTAATCACAGAATATCACAATTCAATTTTAATTTGATATCGCACAAGTTTTGATACATCTGCTCCCTTGTGCATATTGCTTCGAGCACTGGTTGGTACAAGTGGGGGCAATGTCCACGAATGCGACAAGTGAAAGCAAGGGGGAGTATTACCTCCCTCAATTTTCGGTGTTCAACTAAAGTTCAGATATGATTTATTTTGCAAGCCCAGATCTTTAAACTTTCCAAGAATTCATGCGGGAGGAAATAACATCTCTGTGAAAGGGATAGAAGGGGAAAAAGGGCAGGTATTCAACGTGGAAGAGGCTTCGTTTTTCTTCCCTTCTCCATCATAAATTTCAACCTACAAGATTTTATGGCATGTTCGTATAATGTTTCTATCACCACTTCCGGATTAGTTTCTTATCGAAGAGATACCAGAAAAATGGATCACTTGACGCTTGACTAGTCAGAGGATAAATAGCGTTAACCGTGTAAATTAATTTGGTGATTTATTTTCATTTAGTATAGTTAAATAGCCGGCCGAGTAAGTCGAGTGAGCAATACGTTTGCCGGGTAACCCAAAGGTCGTGCATTCGAGCCCAGCCTAGGGCATGGATGCCGTGTCTACTCTGATGCTTCGACTCCCAGGACGCCAGGCAGCAAGCCAAATCGAATTTAATCGGGATCCCAATGGGCATATGAACCATTATGGACGTCCGGCGGGGCAAAAATGGGCAATTGTTAATCACTTTTTCAGCCGTCTGAAAAATGACTTCTTTGAGTGGAAATAATGTTTTCAAAGTATATTCACATGTATAAGCACAAATATATTCCACCCATGTAGGATGTTCTAGTTCCATCCCAAACAGTACGTCGAATTAATCATCCTAACGATACCTTTGGAATGTTATAATTGAGGTGTGTGAGCTGATGAAGTAATCCAATATATTTACAAACACTTTTCTTTAAGCCGCTTCTCATCTCTTTTACACTACTAAAATTTTTTAGAAGATACGAGACAATTAATTTTCAGTATTTATTCATTGTCCAACTTTGAACCGTATTTTTCGTGATATTGTCCATATCGAAGGTCGTGATTGGATATTGGAGTGTTGAAAATCCCAAAAAAATGCCATAGAATCACATTTATAACGCATGCGATTCATTGATTCGCGCACAGCACGGTGGAATGAAGGTAAAACCAGACATTTAACCGACTAAAAAAACAATTATGGGTTGTATTCTGACACAGAGGAATGATCATAGTCCTGAATTTACATTAGGAGGAGAAACCATAGGAAGGAGGGATATTGACAGGCGGAAATACTGATACATGTATTGATTCCTTTGTCCTTTCTGCGTTTTAATAATAACAATGGAGAAGACGACTTTCCACAATCGAAATACTCCAGATTTATATGCCACTTAATGTTTTAAATCACCAATCATCCTCACTGCTGGTTTCCTAACGTCATTCGCCAATTTCTAATATGACAACTCACAGGATGAGATGCAGATGATGGCGAACGCTATTCTCGAGTGCTCGACATCACAATGCCACGTCCCATGAACATAATACACCACATTCGATGCAACTAATCGTCACCGAGGCCATATCCAGCCTCCTCTCCATCGCTGAGGCCGGTAATTGGAAACGTGAAGGAGAAATAGGAGTTGAGAAAATGAGGAAGAAGTGCTTAGGGGAGAAGGGAGGAAGGACAGTAGTGGAGAAAGGTCCAGCTCCGGCAGATGCTTCTCTTCAGCACTCCCTGCTCCCCCGGGTCTCGAGGGTGGCGCGGCGGAAGGGAAGGTCGGGAGAAGAGAGTACGCGCCGACCGGATTGAGGGAGAGAGGAGTGGATGAGGGAGGAGGAGCGGAATAGAGTGGTTGGGAGGAGGGAAGCGGGGGAGCAAGAGGGAAGGGCGCAAACGGAGAGAGAGGGAGGGATGGAGGGGGCTGAAGGAAGAAGAAGGGAGCGGATATATATCCCCTTAAAAGGCTTTATGAGCGCGCACATGGGGCGGCCAGCGGAGGAAGGAAGGCCCAGAGCCGAGCCAAGTGAGGCCTACGGTGCCTCCGAAAAAGGAAAGGAACCCCGCCCCGGACCCAACCCCTCCCCCCTCATCCTCACCCCCCCCTGTCGCTCCTTCCCTCCCCTCAACCCGCGCCTTGCCCCGCATCCACCTCGCCACCGCCCTCTTTTGGCCATATTCGTGAGAGATCGATGACGTTGTACGGAGGGGGTGGGGGTTATGGAGGGGCGTGGAGGGGTGAGAGTGAAGGGGAGAGGAGAGAGAGGGGGGTGGAGAGGGGGCGCGGAGATGGAGGGAGGGTGGGGGAGTGTGCAAGAGGGCCCCCGGCTGGGATTCTGTTCCTCCGTAGCGCGTTAACGACACTCACCACGCGACCGTGTCGTTATCCGTCGCAATTGTCGAACGCCGAAGCTTTTCCTCGCTATCTTAGCGATATAACCTCGCCTGACCGAAGCGAGAGTTTTTAGATCCCACGTTATTGCCGCGGGGAAGAGAATTTTAAATTGAGAGTTAAGCGAGTGGATGTTATTGTGTGACCTCCAAGTGGCACTTCCATGCGAAGAAACATTTTCCCAGGCCTGGATTTTACCAGTGGAAAATATGCGGGAGTGTTAGAGAAGATGATGAAGAACATAGCGATCGAGTCCGGGAGACATGTAACATGTGGAAGACCTATGCGTACGCGTGTGGTTGACTGAAATGTCACCATGCCTCGTGGGGAATCATATGATAGGTACCAGGGCGAAATTACAACCTTCAGAGATCTTTTGGTTCCCGAACACAAGGTCATACGCATATTCAATTAGAAAAAGTTGTGCGGAAATATATGATTCATGCTCTTCGTCATCTTGAGCAGACTATTGAAATTATACTTAATGAATGAAGTCCATTCATCTCTAAATAAGAATGGTAAATTTAAAATATGAAGATACTTCATGGAAAATTATTTGGCTATCACATTCTCTTGGGATAAATTCATACACAATCTGCCACCAAACATCAAATTATGCTGCAAAAATTTCAAAGGGTGAAAAAAAACATTCGCCTTTACCGGGATTTGACCCCGGATCCCTCGATATTCGGCCGAATGATTCAGCCAATTAAACTATTTGAAGCTCTAGGAGGACTTAGTATTTAAGTGTGAAAGGACGCCTTTCTCCGATTTTTATACTTTGAAATCGATGCATTTCAATGCAACGGATGAAACTGATGACTCTGTTAAAGTCACTGTCGCGATTTCTCTCAGGGTTCTTTGAGTGTTGCAAATTATGCCGGGGCACATCTCGATAGATCATCTAGACATTTCACCCTCTCTACTATCTGATATCTCTCTGCATTTCATCTACCTCTTTTAATCACTTATTAATTGATGCAGTTCAAACTGGCGTCTCTCTACGAATGTTAAGCGATGATTCCTCATTGTTTATTCCCTATAATTTAGTTTATGGCATATTTTTCTGCAGAATGGTAAGAATATAGGAAAAATATTATTAGTGGAAAATCTGAAGGGTGGTAGAAATTGAGAGCATTGGTCCAAATATTTATGCTACGATCTTTGACACCAATCAAGAATACTCCATTCTAGGAAGAAACTCGGGAATATAGCCTGCCTCCCCTCACTATGGTATCAATTCATGCAGTCATCCCTCTGCATCTATAAATTAACTTATGTACAGAAATCTATATGTATCTTTATCATACAATTCACCTTTTTCTAAATTTTCTAAGCAGTGGTATCGGTCGTTTACACTAATTAGCGTTTAAATGTAATTTGCTGGCAAAAAAAAAGCCATATACGAGTCTAATATCGGTACTGAGGAAATACAGCGCTCCATCCTTCCCCAAATTGAATACTCAACGGACCTGACGACTAACAGATATTGAATAATTGAACTATTCTCCCCCTAATTGAAATATTCTCACTTAAAGCCGTTCAAAGATTTGTTCCTGTTGATGGTCATCTATTTTGATCAAAATTTCATTTGATGAGTTTCATTCTTCAATTCTTCCAGGGTTAACCCCCCTTTTGCAGTCTTTTAGAGTTTCATGGTTAGGAATGGCGATAAATATTCCTAATCCCTCGTCTAGTAAACATGAAATATGGAATCGCTATTTGATCGCGGTTCAGTTATGTTAAATCCACCGCTGTGTAAATTATGAGATGCAATTACTTATAAGAATGAATATTTAACAGCGTTGATGTAGTGAGTAGTCATGAGCATTCGTTACTTTAAAACGCATGATAAGGTTGGTTCTCCAAGGAAAGAGGCTTAAACGTGATCGGGAGAGGTTTTGGGCGTGGGGATAAAAACTTTAAACCTCCGCCACGAAGTGAGTTAAGCTGTGGTTAAAGAGCGTTTTCAGGTGGTGGTTCGAGCCATAGTTTCCAACTCAGGCCTCGTATTCTAACAAAAGGCGACCCGTGCTACGAGGCCCCTCGAAAAAACATTTTCTCAAAGCTATTTTTTTAACTCGTTCCACCTGAGGTTGGAGCTCCTTATATGAGCACTCATCTCTTTCTCTTTGTCCTCTTATATGGCGCTTGACGAGAAGATATCCTTTAGCGCCTTATTGCTTGTCCTCAGTCCGACGAGTTATTTTATTTCACAATTTTTTTAGCATCCAAAAAATTTAATTAAAAATCATTCCACAAGATCCATCCCTGTACACACGTTTTTTTTTTAAATGATGATGCGAAGCAAATAAGTTGCAATTGTGTAGTTATATTTTAAACTGATTCGGTCAGGAAATTTATTTTACATCGTTAATTCAGTGCGGGGAAAATATTCCAAAACATTTTTATTACCTAGAGGGGTTTGAACCCACGATCTGTGGAATAGTCAGAGTTTTTCCCACCATCGTTCCAGGCTGGGCCGCAATACAAAGAGTATCTTTCTAGGATTCCATTTTATGATACTTCGATTCAATTATTTCTGATCAAACAGGCGTTTGTAAGTAGTTCAGAGTTTTACCATAGAGGATGGAAAATATGTAATACGAATAATGTAGACGCGAAATGCGCGTATTTAGTTCAACACCAATCTATACAGCGCAGCATACAGGGCATTACTGTACAAGGGCATTACTTTTACAATTACTTGTATACTTCAAGTGTAAACATAAATAGAATAAATCGGGAGAAATATATAATGCAGATCAAAGTAAATATTACTAAAACTCTTCAAAACGGCATCCTTGTGAAGCAACACACCGATGTCAGCGCCTTTGCCAAGCTTCTGGTACGCTTCCTAGAAGGAGTCGGTGGGAATAACGTGCAGGTACCCCGTCACGGCCTCTTTGACATATGTCAGTGATCCTAAATAATACTCAAAGAGGTTGTACTTGGGTCGTACTCAAAGGCCCATGTCTCGTCACCAGTAACCACCTATTTTAAAAAATGTGGCTCACTTTCACCGTAGTCCTAGAGGTCCAAAGCAATATTATCACCCAAGCAGTTTTCATAGAGCACCTTGGGGACCATCTTGGCACACCCTTTTCATGGCTAATCTTCTGTGAGAATGCCATGCACTGCGGTTTTCTAAATATTGCACTCTTTTGCTAACATCCTGACTATCTGGAGACAATCGGAATTGTGCAAGTGTCTCACTTTTTGCACATTTTCATGACACTGTGTTATTGATGGATGTCCAGGGCATTCCTTATTATGAACCTCCTCGTTACCCTCCCAGAACATGCTGTGCAAGCAGGAAACCATCACTTTGGACATTATTTCTTCATCTCTATAACCATCCTTAATCATGGTCATGGTCTGCAAACCCGGTTACTTGAGCTTAAAAAAAATTTTATCGCGTATCATTGCTCCACGGAAGGTGACGTGAATTCGTGACTTGATATTCGAACAGGGGTCTAGTCTAACAGATATCCGCACACCTTAACAACTTTCACACAACTAACACAGGTCGCGTTGCTATCCCAAGACCTATCATAATTTTTCCCACCACAAATCGTCCCACTCCAGTCGTTCACTTTGCTAGGGAAAATTGCTTTGCTTTATTTTTGGGAAGAACCCTGTACGATGTCTTGTGTAGAATTCGTTTTCTTGCTCACCCTCCCAAATATCTTCAAATATAAATATTCGTAGAGAGTATGGTGGAATGGAATCGCAAAATAATTCATTATATATTATTTTTAATTGAGTTGGTTTTGATTATGTAACTGACTACGTAACTAAGTGTACTGTCATATAAATTTCTTATACTTGGTATTCATTTGATCTTTGGCAACGATATGGAACACCGGAGGATGTAAATTTGCCTAGTTTTATGAAGGTATCGTGAGGAAAAAATAGATCATTACAGAACTCTTCCCTTCGCGTCGGATGAAATGAAGTAGCGAGATTACCTGACGATTACCGCCAGGTGCGTGTTTGGCATAAATCCTTTCTAATACCTCTGAAAAGTAGTCTCTTCTGTTAACAAAATCTCTGGTTTTCACTTTGATAACTCCATGCAATGATCCTCCTATCCACGGTAATCAGTGCGAATGTTGAGAGATGAGTGAGCTCACACCTCGTAATTATCGCGTGATCATTGACGTACACGTATCAGGGTTGGGGAGGGCAGACTCACTTCCTGTGCCTCCTAATGTTTCCTAGAAATCTTTGTGAGCCAAAATATAAATCAACGTGATTGAATTTATTGTGAAGTAACTGAAATGCTATGGTCTAGAACCTAGTCTTAGGTCAACAGCCGAATGTTTTACTGATATGCTAACCACCTACAGTTCAGTACCTATATGGGCCAAAATTATACAAAAAAATATCGATAGCACTTTTGTTGAATCACATATCTATTATCCCATTATAAGTTTAAAATAATTTTAAAATTTTTATTCTTTTTGCCGATGGATTTGGTAAAATAAGTATTACTACGCTTACTTATATGACTCGATTACCTAATCATAAAATGAATAACTTTCAAGCCCATTCTTTTCTAGTTTTTCTTTCTGGCTGCTATTTGAACACCTCCTATCTACCGTTTTTATGATAGTCTATTGTATAGATACGTAGATAAGACAATATGGTCTCACACGTAAAAAAAAGGAAAATTTATCACAAGACGCAGTATTTTACCATGACACAAGAATTTATTCCAAATTCGGATTCAAACAAGTGAATGTGAGGTCTTACGAATACCTCCACGGTTTAGCTATTCTTTTGTCTATAGTATATTACAGTGGTGTCCGGCCATTGAAAGCAGGGAAAAGAATACCGATTCAGGGGGGAGGAGAACCGTGAAATAACCAAACCTTCCTGGCGGAGACTTTTAATTGACACAAAAAATGTTCGATATTGAGGAGCAACCACACCTACAAATACATTTTATTCAATAAAATCGACAAGGTTCCGAAATCAGTTATTAGACTTTTTTCGTAAGGTAGTCAAAGCGTAAACAGTGCTCGCTTATTCTCCACATAAACATTCGTATATTTATGATAACGTTTAAAAATTGGAAGACATCGATCAGTAAACCTAAATTTTTAAGAAAATTTTATCCAGCAACGATTGCTAGAATAATCAATATTACTAAAAAAAACAAATCTATACTAATCAATATATTTTATTTAAATTTTATGAATTGTGTTTTTGTGGCAGGTATTAATTTAAAATAATTATTATCTCTCAGTGGCTCTGATGTTATGTATAGCACAAGGCAGCATAATTTATCAAAGCAATATGACCCCTTTATTTGGTATTGACATAAAAAAAACACAGTAATCAACCCGAAGGTCGGTTTAGTAGGTGATGGTAGAGCTCACCCATGTACCAAGCCCAACGGCGTGTGAATAATCACACATCAGGGTAGGGGGGCCAGTTCCTTTCCCTGTGCCGGTTATGGTTTCCCAGGAAGATCTGGTACCCGAAAAATCAACTAGCTTGGGTGGAGCTGCAGGTTCCCAAAGTGCCTTGCCCGGGAATCGAACCCGGGACCCTCCGGTCAGTTATTATGACATATTTTTAAATATATGTATTTGAATATACATTATATGCACACATTTGTCAATATTATATAGATATATATATATATATATATATATATATATAGGAGATGATTGTTTATACATACATATAGACGAATAAAATCCATATGTATAATATATATATATACACACACACACACTCATATGCGGCAACATAGCTTTCTTTTTCAAATGCATAATTCTTTCAAAAAAAGGAAGTTATGTTGTTGCAAATTAAGATTAAGGGGTAAGGGTTGAATCTGAAGGATATGAGAAAGAGAGTGTAAATGCATAATGAAAAATATAAAAAAGAGCAGTGAGAAGAAAAATATCTTTCCCTTTTTTTCTTTGGGCTCGTATTTCACTACTAAAAAGGAATTCTTTCATAATGCATCCTAAGATATTTGAGCCTAAAATACTTCTTCATTACTCTGATCATTGAAAGTATTCTTTCTATATTAATAGTTATATAATACTGGTATACATTAATGGAAAAATATTATTATTGGTGTTTAACCAACAATTGATTGATTAACTGCGTGCATGAAACTAAATCACAAACAATTGTTTCCTGGAACATCCGGTTACAAGTTAAATGGTTATTTGTAAAATAATCATTAACAGTTGAAACGTTTGTTTGATGTACTTACGTAGAGCAGTGCTTACAACTCGGAAATATTTCTATGAAGGAGCAATGGAATGTACATTTTCCATCACATCGTTTAGAGAGGGTGATTTATGAAATATCGGAGAAAAGGCATTAATGGGAGTGACTCATCTCATACAGCTGGAACATTTTCCGGAAGTAATCCCTCATAAATGCACTGGGGAGGCAATATTAAGCCACGAACCAGTTCAAACCAGTTCAAACTCAAACCAGTTCCGTGTCAACAGTAATCAACCTGAAGTTTGGTTTTGATAGGCGAGGGTGGAGTTCACCTCGTACTAAGCTCAATACAGAGCGTACGGGTGATCGGTCTTTCCCTCTCACTTTGCCACCCGTGGCTTAAGGTAAAAGTGCTGGTGTTCAGAAAATCACACCACTTAGAATCCGGATGGGTTTGAAAAGATTTTGAACCGAGGACCCTTTCGTTTGCTAGCCGAGCGCTCTGACCACTGGGCTACCACGTCACCTAGTGAAAAGAATTAAACTTCTGGTCCGCTCACCGGACACTCGAGTTCCCTCCCATCCCTAATCGCACAGTCATTCTCCGGGGCACTTTCAAATAGTCGGGACGTCACCCATCATGCGCCATTACCCCATCGGCGTGTGGGGCTGGGGATGAGTAGGGAGCGGGGCGGGAAAAGTAAGGCGTCGCCTCTTGGAAGGGGGCAAGGTAATCGGGGGAAGGAAGAGCAGCGAGGTTTGAGGCGCTCGGGTTTCAAGGTGAAAGGCGAGAGAAGGAACGGAGGGGAGAGAGGGGGAGGTGGCGAGAAGTGGCGGGAAGAGGCAGAGAAGAGAGGGAGGGAGAGATAGTGGGTGAGGGGGAGAAGCAAAACGGGCAGTAGCCGAAGAAAGGCACTCGGGCGAAAAAAAAGCGAGCAGGAAAAAATAAGGAAAACGGCGGAGGAAGGAAAAGTGGAGTTCGCTGCAAAAGAGGAGGGAAGAGCCTTTTCCTTGGAGCAGTGTTTCCCGACCGGGGGTGAGCGTCCTTCCAGGGATATTCCGAGGGGTACAATGGGTTACACGGACCGTTGGTTTCGAAATGATCGCTTATATTAAGTTTAAGAATTAATTATTTATTCAAGTTTAATGTTCCTTATGGTGATGTGACGGCAGTGGTGGGCACGCATCGTTTCATTGAATTCTCCAGTTTAACGCCGGTCGAAAAAGATTCGGTCCCCCTCATTGAAACTAGGAAAATTAGTTCGGGAGTTAGGTAAGAGCGGGAAAGTAATAGGGAAATTTGCCCTTTTTTTCAATGTCTACCGGTTTTATGTGGAACCTTTCCTTGTGGTGCAAATTACGCAAAGAAGCTGAAAAGTGTGAGATTTTATTGAGCCTTATATTTAACTAACTCACTCTTTTTCTTGATCATTCTTAGAAAATTGATTCAGAGAATCAAATGGCCTTACAGAGTAATAAATAAACTAATGATAGAAGCCATTATAGGCAAGAAGACTACATTATAGATTCAACCCCTGATCAATTGTGGGATTTGAATGCTGAAACGGTGGTAATGTCTAAATCCCTACGCTACATTGGGAGGCAAGACCACATAAAGTACGCAAAGGGAAATAGATCGCCATAAATGCTCCAATTAGAAATTCTATTTTTCAAGGCGTATCTTTCGAGGGAATTTGTTGATTATTAACACTTCCTTTTAATCATGGACGTTAACACTTTTCTACAGAAAATTGTGATGGCAATAGATTGATATTTACTTCAGGTGAGGATCACCATGAAGACATGGGAGACGTTACGCAGATATGATTTTTTCTCACGTTTTAGAAACGCATATATTTTGAAGCTTTTATAGTTATAATTTTGTAGTTCTCTTATCTATCGTTTTTTCCTATCTCATATCGTGAGCTATTCTAACTTTGCCATTTTTGTACCCACCAGGTTTCATAATCTTTCTCGTTCCATCCATCAAAATTCAAAAACCTCAAACTTATACCCTGGTGTAATTGCATTCCCCAATTTTCTGCTAGGGTCGTGATTACTATCCCAGCTCAAATCGTGCCTCTCAGTCCTTTTATGTCTTTATGCAATCCACTCCACCCCCATTCCTTCTCCCCCTGCTTCTATTGACGCTTCCTTGTCTGTCAATCTTTAGCTGATATGAATTTTAATTCCTGAAATTTGATTTTTCACGCCTCGCTGAAGTGGTGGCATTATCCCTTGACTCTTGAGTGTCGGGGCAGTTTTGCGCACGTCGCCTCTTTGATTGATTGATTGATTGATTGACTGATTGAGTGATGGGCACCGCGAGGGCTTTTTTTTTGGTACATGTATTCGGCTTGGCCGGAGTCGTAAGTCGGAATTGATTCGCCGAATGGTCAAATGAAATAAGAGATCCGCGGCGCAAATATGAAATGGACTGTGGAATTGACCTTCGTGGATTCTCCCGAGGGAGCGATGGCTCGGCGATGCGACGCTATTGGTATTGGTCCGTTTATGTCCTCGTCCGATCGAATACCACCCTGATCCACGGCATTCCAATTTTAACTCCGCTATCCATTCTGTCTAGAATAATAAAAGCGTAACAAATTCTCGAGCGTGCTTTGCTGATCCAGGCATGGACGGTAATAGCGGTATCGGAAGGGTCATTATAGAAGAACAATGAATATAACTTATATATAGCGTGAGAGGTCGTATAGTTAAATGTAGTCTTCCACCACGGTTAGAAGAATATATAAAAAAATCAAATTGGTCATATCAGTTAATAAAATAAACTTCTACAATATATAAAGGTGGCTCTGCCAACTTATTTTCTGATACTATGGACCAGATATACAAGGTGTACGCCACAACGTCGCTCATTGAAATGGCTGCTAGTAATGTTTTCCATTATGCTCGATATATTTGCGACCTGGCTTTATATTAGACACACACACACACACATATTATACATACATATATAAGTTTTAGGTAATTCACCGGTTAGGGTAGGTTTTGGACGGACATCCTTACCAAATAAATATATCCTAATAAAACACAACCCAACATCCTACTATACAACAATCCCCTCTTCATCTCTGTGCAATTCCTGCATTGCGTCTAACATTTCTGTCCTATTCCTTCCCTATCTCTGTTTGCCTAACATTCTCCCCTCTAATACACTGCCGATCAATACGAAATTCATCGATTTTTTCTATCTCCGTATGATTTCTCCCAACAATCCCCTCTCCTCGCCCACCGTACTCAGCACTCAATCGTTTGTTTTACTTTAGGTCAACTTCATCTTCTCCATTCATCTCCACGCTCACATTTGAAAAGTCTCCAATATACACTTAAAAATCTGCTTCAGTGACCATGTTTCCGTGCCGTACATAACTACGCCCCTTATCAAAGTTTTGACGCGCCTTTTCTTATCATCCTTAACGTCCCTGTAATCAATTTCTTCCCCTATGTGAAGGTCTCTTTGGTCAGGTCAATTCCTCTCTTTACGTCCCTGCTACTTTGACCATTTTGGTCCAAAATACTTTCAGGTCACGTAAGCGTTCCACCTGGGCTTGTTTTTGCCCTCCCATTTTAATGTTAACCTTTGCTTTTATTTAAGATTTTTAAGATTTTTTAAGATCCTTTTTTCATTTATATACATATATATTCAAAGAAAGATTAATTGAAAAGGTAACTGAATCCAAAAGACGGGAATACGTGAATGGGACAAAGAGAGATACGGACATAGTAGCGTATATACTACGTATATAACAGGTATGATCAAAACAAAGCCCCGATACTACTGAATTCACAGACGGTACAATCAACTCAACAGAGCTTACTCAACGGTAACATTGTGTAAATTCCCCAAAAACGCCGAATTGGGCTTCTCATAGTGCTTCTCTTTCGCCTAACGATCCAAGGAGTCTTCGTAATTACACTTAATGGAATAGTTAGGCCTATTAATTTTCAATAAGCAGTTATTTTTGCAAAAGCCAAGCCATAGGCGAAAAAGAAGATAACGGGAAATAAAACTGTAATAAGATTGGATATATCGTAGTTAAAACAGAAGTATATTGTGAATAGGAAACGCTGGATAGAAACCTTTTATTAGGTAATAGAGCTTGAGAACTAATCCCTTATATTTTTACGTCAATGGAAGACAAAATATTAAATTTATGAAATTAAAATAGACAGGAACATTTCCCACCATTAGGTTATTTTTTAGACCTTTCTGCCATACGCTTAATGTTATTATGTGATGTAATTTGCAGAAAAATATTAATGAGAGAATAATGTAGAAAATTTATTTTTTCTATATTTTGTCAGCTTAGCTGTTTCTCTTCACCATGAGCACCAGAGAAATATTATGTGAAAAAAAACAAATTTGACTCATTCATCTAGGAACATTTAATTAGAAAATTATAATTTGTTTATCAATTAACAAAGTCTACGCATAAGAAGATCGTGTCAATTCTAATATTACTGTATTTTTCTCCTCCGATAGAACACTTTAATGGAAATAGCTTTCCTTGTTCTGCAGAAAAGCATGGTCTCCCTCACTTTCCTAAAGTGATGGAATAGAGCGGATGTCATAGATATTTTTTTAAACTAATTAATTGCTGATTCTTATTTTCCTTATATTACTTTTCAAAACGATTTACCCAAAGTTCGAGTACCAGTTATAGGTATCGAAATATATTGTACATATATTTTATCAGAATTTATTGCTAGATATAGTAATAACATATTTTTGTAACAGCATAAGCAAAAAGATAAAATGCGTAGAATTCATTGTATCAATGCAACTTAAGCACCAAACAAAAAAATATCATACATAATTTCGACTGAAGTTAAATATCCATTGTTTTAATTGAATAAATAACACTATAACCATTTCTTTTAGGCGTAGCGGAAGGTTAATCACTTCAAAAGACTATTAATCAACAAATAATGTAACGACGCATATATAAGCGCAAATTTTGACGTATTATTTTACTATTTAAACACAAAAAACATGATTGGATACATGTAAAAGATTAGTTAATCGACTTCAGGTGAATTAGTAGTTATTTCAATAAGAATAACATCTTTAACTTCTCCCTGTTAAAATCTGTAATTATTTATAGCATCTTTTCAACTACTTCAAGAGTCTCTTAATGCATACTCCCGTACCTCATGTGTTATGCAATTGGAACTTAGTTCAATATTTGAACCAATAAAGTTACATTTGAACCAAGAGCTAAAAAAGATTTATATTTTTATATATTTTTGTTGCTCTAACACTCTTACAGGAGAGGGTTTGAGAGAAAAAGAAAGTGAAGGAGAAAAGTACGGTAAAATTACTCGTTATTGCTGTAAAACACAAATTCACTTTTAAACATAGACCCACAGGAAATTCAAATATTACGACTAGCGTAAAATATTTTGTGCGTTGAGATTGTATACATGGGTTTGTATGTGTGTGTATATATATATATATATATAATGAAACTCACTAAATAGTCACAGCAAACACGGAAACCAAAACACACAAAAGAGGGACTCACTAGTTCTCGAATTTTCGGTGGTACAACCACCTTTCTCAAGAGGAATTAGGAACAGAACTGAGGCAGAGGAGAGCCCTTTCTGGCTCTCCTCTGCCTCAGTTCTGTTCCTATACATGGTTCGTCCGGAAAATAATTGTACTGATTTTTTCCCGCCGCTTCAGGTGCGCCCAGCACCGCTCTGATGAGCTGCGATTGGAGGGGGGTATGTTGGCAAGCGACGCTGAAAAAGGCAGTCGGCTCTGAGATGTGGTGTAGTGAGGAGCTCTGTTAACGCGAACCTCCACGCTCGACCCACGTCACGGAACGCGATGCCGAAGTTTTTGGCGCACCGTGATTCCATCAAATTTGCGGTAAAGCTTGGAAAATCGTCTACCGAAACTGTCGGCATGATTAACCAGGCTTACGGGGAGTCAGCCATGTCCAGAAACATGATCTTTCGGTTGCACAAGATGTTCGTGGAGGGTAGAGAAGAGGTCGACGACGAACCACGGCCTAGACGTCCATCAACGACACTCACCGACGAAAATGTGCAAAAATTTCGCGATGTACTGAACTCTGATCGTCGTCTTAGTGTTCGGATGATATCAGAGCAGTGTAATGTGCCAAAAACAATAGTGCACGAGATTATTAGAGACCAATTACAGATGCGAAAAATTTGTGCAAAGTTGGTGCCGAAAGTGCTCAGTGATGATCAAAGACTCAATCGTTTGGAAATCGCGACACAACTTGCGAATCACTGCAAAAATGATCCACATTTTTTAGAGAACGTTTCTGTTCCCGAAGATAAAGAGGAGGTTGAAAGGAACGCGATTCGGGACTTTGGTCGCCGTCAAAGAGGCCGTGACCACGTGTCTTCGAGAGGTTCCCGATGATGCCTTCGCGGGAGCGTTCCAGGAATGGGAACGCCGCTGGAACATGTGTATAGCCTCACAAGGGTCCTATTTTGAGGAATATTAGCTTAAGATATGTAAAAGTGTGATAAATTTTTTTCCTGAGCTAAGTACACTTATTTTCCGGACGAACCCTGTATATATATACACTATAGTTATATATATAACTATTGTATATTATATATATATATATATATATTAACTATTGTATATATATATATATATATATACAATAGTTAAAAATATATGATCACGTGTGTGTGTCTGCGTATGTGTGGGTAAGGCTTTGGGCTACTGACTGGTGGCCTCGGGTTCAATTCCCAGACAAACCTCTCTGGGTACCCTCACTCTACCCGAACTGTGTGATTTTTCGGGTTTCTGATCTTCCTGGGAAACTATAACCGGCATAGGAAAAGGAACTGGTCCCCCTACCCTGATGTGCGAATTTCATATGCCATTTGGCGTGGATGTAGTGGGTGAACTCTACCATTCATCATCTACTAAACTCATCTTCGGATTGATTACTGTTTTTTATCTCGAATTCATGTTACTGTTTTGCGTCATTAATTACTTCCAAATTTCCCGTGCTGACCTGATGTGTCTACATGTCCTATGTGATATTATGTGTTTTATATAAAGTTAGCAGTAGTTAGTAAGTGATAATGCAGAGAGCGTTGAACCGAATTATGATTTTCAATAAACATTAAAACCGATTGTTTTAAGATATTGTTAAATAGTTATGTACACGTCATAATATAAAATATTGTCATTCCAATCGATTAAATTAGGAATCGTGTATATAAAGGTAAGTATCTCAAAGCTCACCTGACAATCCACCTTGCTCGATCAAAAAAAAGGAATGCATCACTATGAGTGCACTCGTTATTCTTTGTCTGCCCAGATTTATTTCACACTGTATTACTTTTAGATGTGCAATTCCTTTTTTACAGCTCCCGCAAGTAGTAGTAATAAGTCTTATACGTAGCATGATATGCTGAGATCTTCCAAAGAAAGATTCATAAATCATTGATTCATAAAAAGATAAATCTTTTTAAAAGCGAATGTCCACAAATATCTGTTCTCAAACAATTACTTGAATCTACGTCCTTCGAGTTCTTCAGTAATGATATGACATAAGTGATACAAAGTTACTGCCATAGCATATCAGGAAATGATAGTTTTAGATAGATGGAGCGATGATAGAATGCAATTTCTTGGCACTAATATTTCTTGGCACTACTTTTACTATAGAAGACGTTGACTCTAGAGAGTGAAATGGGTATTTTTACATGGGCAAAATAATTATTTTTAAGTATAAAATAACCTCTTTAAGCCAAGTTGGCCACAAAATGATCTCCTGCATTGCTGCGTTACAGCCTGTTTCTTAAATTCCGCATCTTAATGATGATCCACCGGTCCAGACTACTAATAAAAGCTCTTACTGACCGGGAGGTGCGACCCTGGTTACGGACGTGGTGATGCCCCAGGACACTCTCAGCAAAACCTAAACGGGTTTAGTTTTTTGTGTGCGGAAACTTCCTACTATTCTGCAAGCGGTACCGGGAAATGAATCGACTCCCTTTCCTTTCCGAACGCGCGATTAAACACCATTGCACGGCTTAGTGACAGGCAGAACCCTAAATCTCTCATCAATGAAACCAAAATTTGGATTGAAGACGACTCTTAGTAAGAATAGTAAATGTGGTTAAATTGAAACGTTTCAGGAATCATTCACCCGATGGACATGTTCATGGGGTGTTTAAATCTGAGGGAAAAAAACACTCAGGGTATCTTTTTTTCCCCCGCTCCATAGTCTCTCCCCACCCTCTAAATTCGTCGCTCCTTTCCGCCACCCCCAACCCTACCCCCCCCTCGTTTTCCCCCTTCCCCACTCGCCCTCCTTGCCCTTCCTCGCTGAACCAGTCCCAGGGCAAAAAGAAAAAGGATGCGAAACCTTTGCCTCGGCCATCCCCCACCCCCCTCCCATACCCTTTACCCTCCCTCCCCCGAGGAAGGAAGAGTCCATTTACCCCGAGATCTCCTCCCATCCCCGGGACTCCAAAGTGGCCACCATTACTCCCCTGGCGCCCCTCAATCATTACTTAATGAACCGGATTCCTTCCTTTTTAACTCGCACTCCACGCCGCACTAACACGAGAACACACACACATCCAAGCTGTGCCCAAATGTTTTCAGTCCGCACTCAGGGAGTAGTTCCGGAAGGACGACGTCAGAATCTCGGCTGAAATCTCGGTTAACGCGAGGATTCGAGGGCACAAACCGAGGGCATGGGAATTGTGTTCATTTTGGTTAGTTCCGCGATCTTTATTAGATGAATTAATAAAAAATAGATGGTGGGAAAAAGCGCTTCTAGAGTTATTATAGAAAATAGCGATACTATTATTAAGAAGAGTCTAACGCTTAATGTATTATTTTGATGCATACAGAGAATAAGCAAGTAGACGCTTCTAAGCGCCGCCTGAGAGGGCATCAAAGAGTTTAACAACCTGCAATACGACAAATCATTCTTCAACTCTGAATACTTTCAGCTTATCTTCATTTCCACAGAAATGCCTTTTCTTTTCCTACCTCCAACATACTTACCCTATATTCTCCTATCACTGTCTTTGAAAATCAAATGTTAATTAACACGAATTTTAAATTCTACATTGGGTGTCTCGACACACATTCCGTTTTTAGGGGATGGCTGGTGATCCATGAAGTATTTGAGGCCGGAGGAAACCAGGATATAAAAATACCTAGGAAAAACATGGGATCGTGCGGAAAAAGTTGAATTTACAGAACACGTTTGCCTTCGAAGTGTCAATCCACAGTTGAAATTGAATTTTTCAATAGTCATGGTCATATATTAAAGGCCCTACGTCACAATTATTGGAAATTCGTAAGATAATGATGACATTAGGAGTAAAATTAGTTCATAATTATTCTGTTATCCCTTTCAGTTAGTTCGTAGTTTCGTTTATTTTTGATGTTGTACTCACATCGTGAAAACTGCAAAGGAAAAATATTCCAAGTCTGTAATTTATATAATATTTAACCGAAGGATCAATTATAGAAATAGGTTGAAATACACTCACAGTCCATTCTATCGCGTGGGTAATTCGTTTATCTTATAACTATAAATCATTAATGCAATTACTATTAGAAAATCGTCCATGATTTATTTTGAAAAAGTATATCCTGTTTTATTGCCATATTCTAATGTATACGAACTTGGCCATTCGAACGATTTCAGATTGTACATTTTTTTCATTTTTTGAGCAAAACATTAAACTTAGTGAGTTCGATTGAATATGACGTATTTATGTCCTTTAAAATAATACTTCTATGTAAAACATTCTACTTCTACTCGAAGTGCGACATGTCTCCTTAGAAAATCGGGTTAAAAAAACATGGAAGCAGAAGGCATCTAATTGCTGCCTACCCTCCTTCCCTTTCACTATCCGTCCTTTCTTCTTCCGTTTCTACCCCGCTTCCTCTCTCTCATTCTCCCTAATAACCTACCCCTCCACCTCCCACTGCCCCTTTTCACCCCGTGTGAAATGGAAGGGCTTAAATCCGTCTGCAGCGGAGCGTGGGTGAAGGAGAGGTGGGGGTGCGGCAGGTGGGACTGGGGGTCGTGTGGGGGGATGTGTGGTGTGGGCGAGACTTCGATCGCTCTCATTAGCTTCGGTTCGATCGCGGAACGCATATGGGTGGAGATGATGGGGCTCAAATGGGAATTAAACTAAGTACCTACCTACCGGCGTACGGCGGAGTCAAAGGCTTGGGGTTTTGGAAGTGACTTTGGGTTTCGGTGCTCTCGCCGCGATAGAGCATTGGCGTGCGTCCTTCATATCGCATGAAGGGCGTATCGTCTGTCCCATTTTCGACCAAGGAATTTGAGCATAGGGCTCTCTGCTTCGCTTTAATCACTTTATTGCTGCATCTGCAGCATTAGAGTTCAAAATCAGCGCCTCCATTAGCGCTTTTTTCATTGTCCATCGCACTTGTTTTAGCACTTCTGTTCTTACACGTTGTGTATGTATAAACGTATATATATACGTATATATATATATATATGTGTATATATATATATATATATATCCGTCCGGCAAGTGGAAGATCCGGTGTTCAAATCCCGGTCAAGGAAACATTTTTACTTTCATGATCTGCTCAAAAACCGCCTTCCCCACATGTCCTGTGTTCGCCTTTTATGTGTTTTCCTATCCCCTTTCCTTATACCTATTTCTATGTTTGAATGAATATTTGTGCGCCGTATGGCGGGACTTCATATTTGAATGTATATATATATATATATATATATATATATATAACCATAAACACAGTAATCAACCTGAAGGTCGGTTTAGTAGGTGATGGTAGAGCTCACCCATGTACCAAGCCCGACGGCGTGTGAATATTCACACATCAGGGTAGGGGGGCCAGTTCCTTTCCCTGTGCCGGTTATGGTTTCCCAGGAAGACCTGGTACCCGAAAAATCAACTAGCTTGGGTGGAGCTGTAGGTGCCCAAAGTGACGTGCCCGGGAATCGAACCCGGGACCCTCCGGTCAGTAGTCCAACGCTCTACCCACTAGACCACCGCGACCCACATATATATATATATATATATATATATATATATATATATATATATATATATATATATATATATATATATATATATAAAACTTTTGGACGGCACAATAGAGCACAGAATAAAACAGATAACACGTAAAAGGACACTCACAGTGTAGATGATTTAAGCTTGAGGAGTCTGACCTGAAGAAGGCCTCGGAGTAGGCCGAAAGCTTAAATCATCTACAGTGTGTGTCCTTTTACGTGTTATCTGTTCTATTCTGTGTTCTATTGTGCCGTCCAAAAGTTATATTGCTCTCGTGAGTACTTCCGCATCATCGATATATAACCATAAACACAGTAATCAACCCGAAGGTCGGTTTAGTAGGTGATGGTAGAGCTCACCCGTGTACCAAGCCCGACGGCGTGTGAATATTCACACATCAGGGTAGGGGGGCAAGTTCCTTTCCCTGTGCCGGTTATGGTTTCCCAGGAAGATCTGGTACCCGAAAAATCAACAAGCTTGGGTGGAGCTGCAGGTGCCCGAAGTGCCTTGCCCGGGAATCGAACCCGGGACCCTCCGGTCAGCAGTCCAACGCTCTACCCGCTAGACCACCGCGACCCGCCATCGATATATATATATATATATATATATATATATATATATATATATTCATTCAAACATAAAAATAGGTATAAGGAAAGGGGATAGGAAAACACATAAAAGGCGAACACAGGACATGTGGGGAAGGCGGTTTTTGAGCAGATCACGAAAGTAAAAATATTTCCTTAACCGGGATTTGAACACCGGACCTTCCACTCTTGGGCGAGACTTCGTATATATATATATATATATATATATATATATATATATATATATATATATATATATATATATATAACATATATAGCGTAGTATATATATAACATATATACTACGAGACTACACATATATATATATGTAGTATATATACTACATATATGTATAGACTATATATATAGTATATATATAGACTATATAGTCTACATATGAGAGTTGTGTATGATATATAAATAGTATGAGTGGGGCAATATTGAAAATAATATTGTGTTTCAATATTTTCCCATGAATCAATATTAATTAGAATAACCATCCAGTTGTAATAAAATGCGGTTTTTTAAAGTGCCACTCTTTTTATAAGTGTACTATAGCCTCTTTTGAGATAAAATATACCAATAACAGTTTCTCGGAATGCTAACTTGGAACCACTAACATGTAAAATTTAAGTAATCGTCTATAAACCAAAACCACTTCTAATGAACTATTTAATAACGAACATGTTAAATCGCTGCTCTACCTGTAAGATATCCACTTTGAATGCAACGCTGATGGAACATGCTCCTTAAAGTGTTTTCATAACTAAATTCCATGGCGTTAGACTATAAATCATCATTGTACTCTGTCTTTACCGTAAACTACTCTGTCATTTTAATATGAAATGCTGTATTTCATTATGTTGATGTCCTGTTGTGTGCCACGAAATGACCTACGCAGTTTTGGGAGACACTTTCCTGGTATTCTCAACCGCTCTTTGAATTCGCAACCACTCCTCCTCTTGCGGCATGTCATTAAGAATTTAAGTAATGCGGAAGCTGAGGGTAAACAAACGCCGTAATATCAATGGGATTGTCTTAAATTGCTACGGAGGGATTCCGAAAATGAGGAAAGGAATTTAATATGTAAGGAACCCAAGTATTCGGGTTTCATCTACGTCATTCCTCGTGATCCAACTACTGCAAGCACAAGCAGAGCGCTGTATCCATAAAGTACGGTTATTGGAGGAAACGCATTCATTCATCTATCCTCATGCGGCTCCGCAGAATCCCATAACCACTTCCCATCCCGACTTTGGTCTGGAACTAGCATCAGTTACGCTAGCGGTTTTGCATGTTTAATGCTTTACGACCACCGTTACCAAGTGAGTTGGTGAGATATCGTAGAAATAGGCGACTTTGGGCGTGCTCGATATGTTATAAACAAGACAAATTATACCGTATCTAAAATAAAATAGACACCATTCGTTCTCACTTCAATTTCGATTGTCACACATCACAAACAAATTTACCCTGAAAACCCCTGTTAAACCTTTAGTCAAGGCATTTATAAGACGAGCTTTGCCCATTAGAAGTTCGATAACTGCACGATTATTGTGTATAAATAAAATAAAATGCTCTAATTATCGTTTGAAATACCCGCTAATTTATTTAAAAAGAAATAAAGATGTCTTGGAAAAGTGAAATAAATTTCAAGCATCATTAAAAATAATAATTTCATTTCATTATTTATATTTGAGTGATATGAACAATGCTGGTAATGAATAAAAATATTAATCCACTATCCTAAAGTTCCGTGCTAATAAAGCATTATAATTGGATGTATTTGAATAGTATTTGTGTCCCTAGAGATATATGTTCAAACCCGAGAAATATAAAGATGCACATCTGTCACTGTTAGTTACTATCAGAGCAACACATATAAAATATATAGCCCACTTTATATTTCCCTTGAATAATAAGGGTGCCTAGTTTGTGTGACTGATTTGCCTGACATAGTTAATTGTAAATAAAGAAAATTCCAATTATACTTTTGTCAAATGATGCTTCCATTTGAAGCTCTAAAAGTGACTATACTAAAGTACACATGCGCTTATGATTGGATCGTGTATTTTTAAACAATATTTTGTTGTATTTTGTTTTTTAATTGGCTTTATGCTTAATTTAGATATTCCGCCGGAAACTCCCGAAATAATAATTTGCTTTGTAATAAAGCGAAATAATTTAATTTCTGACGTATGTTCGCATTAAAATGATTAATATTAAAAATCAAAGATATGTGACCCAATATGAATGGTACTAAGAATTTTTAATGGAATTTTTTGAGAAATTTTGGAAAATCGTGCGAAAAATGAGCACCGCATTGACCTAGATGCATGCTGTATGAGAAAATTTTAATTCAAGGAATCTTCGAGGTCTAAATCTTTAATTAAAGAGCCCAAATGATGAGGAAATTAGCAGCAATACCTTTTATGTCAAAAGCCAGGGTATATTTCATAGGGAAAGGAAGATCTCGCATATCCTCCAACCTCAAATATTGTCAGAAGGACTCGATATGGCAGGAGCACAACTCCTTTAATCTCCGAATTCGTAGATCGTAGTCTTAGTGAATTAAGCACATTTGCCGGCTAATTAATTCAAGAAATATGATTTCTCAGATTGATAATTAGCATCACAAGCACAATGCACAAAGTGCGTCATGCCACCAAACACCTAGTCATGACATCTATTTATGGAAAATAAATGAGATTATAAATAAATCAGTTTATCTTGAGAGAATGTCTCATCAGACCACTTTCTTTTATTTGAATATACATTAAGTCCTTAAATTGGAAATTATATTATTTTTAAATATCCTAAATGATATTGTACAGGTTATGTATTTTTCAAAATTCAATCACCAAAGCAATTTTTTTCAATACTCATTTAAATGTTTAGTCATCAAATGACTGCGTCAACATACTATGGTTCTACATATAACCAAAACGATAAATTTAAATGATCATACATTAGTGACTTTGTGCATTCCTCGATACGATTCAACATCGAATTCATTAAATATGACTATTTATTTATTGATGGGGCCATTTAAGTCCTTATGGTAGATCCTGATATCAGTCTTGAGTTTTGAGGGAAACTCTATTTAGGAAAGAACATTTAAAATTCTACTTTTGACAACAATGCTGATGATTTATTAATATGAAATATTTAGATAGAAATATTAATTTAAATTACTAACATTTTTTTCTTATATGTTTCTGAAAATATTTTATAAAAAAGTATGTCATTCAGAAAAACCTGGTCAACTTTTGACATTATTTAGCATTACCAATACGAATATCATTTTTTATCCTGATGGTAATAAAAAAACAGTAGATTGGTACATTAAGTAGATACGTGAATACCATTCGCGTGTCCCCCTTTCTGGGTAGGGTCTACCAGGAAAAGACTAGCTTTTGGTACTAATTGAAACCTACACCATCCACTTATTCCTCCGTTACAACTCTTATCTTTTCATACTTTATTGGCCTCTAAAACGTTTATACACGTTCTTCAGTTCTTGAAAACCTAATTCTCATATTTCCTGACCTAAGAACCTTTTTTTAATCTCATTCATTCAAGAAAAGTCTATTTCTCTCAACCCCCCCCCATCATTTAATCCTCTCATTCTCTTTCCTCAAATCATACCTCTTCATATTACACGCAAATGCACTTGAAATATTTTATCAAATAAACTTTAATAAATGCTAAAAACAAATTCATAAAAATAAAGCTATAGTTTCCATTCCACGACTTTCATGAAGTTACCATCTACTATACGTTGCCATCCACAACTTAAATGTGTATGGATCCTTTGATTGCATATACCTTCTCTCTTTTTTTCCTTTTTTCACCGATTTCCGAAATTGTCATTTGTGCCTTTTACCCTCTCTGCGACACTCCTATATTTTCCTTTCCCTAACGTTCCTCAAGCAAATATACCTGTATTTTTAGTTCTCACTCTTCTCACCGCCTTATTCTAGAGGGAAAGAGGTTGTACGAAAACTGTGAATAAATAACACGCTCCAGATAACTCAAAACTTGTTCCTCCCGCACCATTTTCAACTTTGGAATATATACATGGAATGGGTGGCACCCGGCATCTCCCTTCCTCGGTCGGCATCCGATAATTCCGCAACCCGTCTTTATTCCTTCATAACGGCCGTCAGCTGTCGTCTTCTCCAGCTTCTCCTCTCCCTCCGCCTCTTTGTCTCCTTCTGAGAGAGAAACCCACGAAGTTTCCATCATTGTACCAATTCCCCCTCCTCTTCCCTCCGCACCGCAGTTGGAGGGAGGGGGAGAAGAAAGGTGGAGGAGGAGGACGATCGGGGGAACGATGTCACCAACTGGCTCCCTCCTTTTATTGAGGACTGCGACGTCTCCGCCCCGCCGGTGACATTGCCGCAAGCCGCGAACCCGCACCCTGCCCATCCCCTGAGTTCCATATCCTCATCTCAGGGTCCTTTCCCGTCGGGATAGCGGATCGAGGATGAATGTGGGAAAAGGAAAAAAATAAAATAAGACGAGGGATTTGTAAGGGAAGGGACTGGGATGTGGTTGCCTCGAACGCGAGAGTCTGACCCTTTTTGGAATCGTGGGAGATGCGGGGTTTACTTAGGGGACGGAAGGAAAATGGACCAGCTCCCCTTCGTCCAAAGACCGCGATTGCTCGATTTTCATGGGGGGACGCATCCTTCCTTCCCCCGAAGGGAAGCATCATAATAGCTTGCGTAACAGTACGAGTTCTGCGAATGATATGAGTTTTCGCGCGCGATCTCTCATGGGGTTGGTTTCCAGTCTACACCGATTGAAAATTTTTCGATATTTCTGTCGAAAACGGTAACCAGTAGTAAAATCGTCACTTAAAAGTAATGTTTTTGCCTTCAGATTTGAAATAAAGCACAAACTGGCGTTCAGGCGAAGGTCTACTTAAAGACATTGGGTGGAAATTTAAAAATAAATGTCATAGATTAATTTCGAACAAGCTTTAATTGCACCCGGGAAACAGGTTTTGGTCCCTATTTCAGGAAAAATATTTCGTGGAAATAAGTATTTGATCACACGTTAGGTGATAAATGAAAATATTTTTTGAGCCGTACATCGCCAGATCAACATTACCATTAGTCTCTAATATCCTGCGGTATATGCAACATTTTGTACTATTATGTATTGTAAAAATGCCTACATTTAAAAATCAAGGGACTTCATGGTCGACTTTAATTATGTAGTCCTCTCTAATAACAGGAGAATTTTTCATGATAATATTGTGTACATGGCAACTCTATGCGTGAAAAATGTCTTTCATAAAAAACCAAAATTAACGTAAACCTAAATGCCAACCATAACCTAACAATAATCTAGGGTTTTTCTCGTCTTCCTATATTTTTTCGCAATTATTGGAATGATTGAAATGCTCGCACCATATCTTTTTTCACAATATCTAACGAGCTGTTATGTTCATATTTATGAAATATATTATTTGTTCATATTTATAATATTCACCTCTATAATTTTTACTATATTAGGCTCTATGTAGTGGATTGATCCTAAATTATTGCATACGAAAGGCAAACTATTGCGCATTGGCATGGATTGCGTACAATTAGAGAAAAAGGGTATTAATGTGGAAATAAAAATAATTTAAAATTTAGTCCCGATTATTTTTCCATCGGATGTTTGCCATACTATGATTTAATTGCACCAAAATCTTATCAAAATTTGAAATAGAAATGAAAATTTCCGAATTAACAGGTTTAGAGAATCCCTACTTAGATGATACGTGGTAAAAAGAAAAACAGACCAACATGACTCAAGATCTTCAAAATTATATCTTTCTCCTTCATCTTTGCCTATTGTTCTTTTCAGTGTTGAACCTATTGTTGAATGGTATAGGTGGTTTTAACACGCTGTCGTGAATAGGAAAGTATGTTTGCGTACGAAATGGTTGGTACAGGTAGCTTAGAGTACCATAGACTTTTTCATATTTAATTATACCTGAAGTTTTGAAAAAAATTATATTCTATAATAATAGTAATGAATCTAACTGATAAATCACACAAAAAATACATTAAAAATTAAATTTGGCACAGTTTGGATATAAATATAGTATTTTTCACGTAAGGGAAAATGAAATTTTTGGGAAATGACGAAAATCTTTAGACTTATAAAGGAGAACTAAAGAGTCTAGAGTTTTTAAGACATTAAAAATAGTTAGGAAAACTGAATTAAATAATCGTTTTAGTGGGGTCTAACAACTTAAACTTTCATAGTATTGAAGATTCAACATCATAATTTGGAAAACACCATACAAGTGCGTGGTGAGTGCTCAGAGAAAACTGACCTTTAACAATATTTTTCAAAAGTTATGAATTAATTTTAAACACTATTGGATAGGTAAAATATAGGACAAAAGGTTTTGTCTCATAAAATTTGATCTCGTAAATCTTCCGCCTGGACCAGGATTCGAAACCGGATCCCTCAATATTATGCCGAGTGCTGTATTCAGTTAAGAGATTGAGGTGTCTTATTGCACGGTAAGTTTCTAGGCAGCTATGGAAGGACCGTGATACGAATTCCGGTCAAGGTGAAAACATTTTGCTCTGCAATATACCTGCATTTCGATGCAAATCATCGTATGTCTCCGTTAAATTAACTGTAGTGGAATTTACCGCAGTTCTTTGAATTTGTAGATTTATGTTTTGCTCAGACCTTGACATACTATACTCAAGAGAAAGCCATTATTTAAAATACCCCCGTAAAATATATTTTTGTCAGTGTAACTGGATTCCTTTTCGCCATAGGTGAGCTACAGTGCTCTGTAAAATTATGCAATTCACATGTAGAGTTTCCTGTTGTCCTATCACTCTATTGACTTTGTTACCCGCAATTTCAGCCGGTAATGTTTCTATAAAATTAAAAAATATGTCTTGAAAGCATTGCTAATTTAATTTTTAATGCCTTCCCCAAAGGGAATGAGCATGAGTTCATGGATTATTTCTCGGAGTTGAGTAAACGCCTAGGTTGTGGAAGAAAGGGGAATTCAATGCATGATTTTCAAATTTCGGTACGATTGAACCGCAAGATTCTTTCCGAAAAGTTGGAATTATATGTTTTAAGCAGTGAGACGGTATTGAGTATCACTTCATAAGGGAACCCAAACGGGAGACAGCGCTATCAATCAAGTCTATCTATCGAATCCCTCTCACTTGGGTATTTGTCAGATCGTAGCTCCCGGTGCTTATCGAGTGCAATGCAATATTCTACCTCGCCGATATCCTTCGCGGATAACAGAACTCCAGAGACAAAAACGAGTTTTGGGGAAGATTGAATCTCGTCTTTGACTGGTCGAGTGCGTCACGAGCGCTCGAATTCCAAAAGGGCTTTATTCGACGGGAAAGGGAATAGAAGCGCTCCTCGGAACCCTCGGAAATCTTCAAGTTAGTGAGGGATATTCCACTTTGGTGTCTCCTATTTTTGAGGGGGAGGATGGGGGAACACGACCCCTGCGCGCGCACAACGGACACTTAGCCGCACGCACGCACACACACGCGCTCGTACGAACGCACATGGAGAGGAGTTTGTGCCTTCAGAGGGAGAGAGGGGTCGCCCCTCGGTCGCCTTCTCTCCTCCCCCGACGGAAGAGTCCACTAAGGTGGGCGGGGGTGAAAAGTTTGTCTGACCGGGGAAGGGATGGGAGGAGAGAAGTCCGGGCTCTCTCTCCCGCCGATAGCGAGGTGGGACAGAGAGAAGGGAGGTTGAAAATCTTTGGAGACGATGCCTTTGGTACTTCGGAGGGGAGGATTTTCTTCGGGGTCGAAGGTGGGTGAAGGGGGTGTTGGGATCTGAAAGGGATGCGAAAATGAGAAATTGGCTGTTAAGCGGAGTGCCTTGGCGAGGAGGGAAGCTGGAGGGGAAGATTAAGCGACACGTGCGCGTTTGTGGTTGTATAATTATTTTATTGTACATAGACTAACGATCAGAGGTGGGTTATCGAACCTAACCACCTAATTGTCGCCTCCTTCTGATCTTAGGATTTTTCAAATTTCACGCATTTTTCTATCCACCATTTCAATTTTATCTCATCAAGCTTTATTTTATCATAATTTCTAGTGGAGAGATATTATTACTTTTCATTCTTCTTTCTATATATTTTCTAATGCATCCAAATTCTGGCATCCCCAAACCATTTAAAATTACGTTGATCCGTTTTTATTTCTTTCGGTGAATTTCACCTGACAGTTTTTTCTCTTTCTTTAATACCTCTTCAGCTTTTTTTCCTCATTGTTCTCTGTTTTTTTACTTTTTTCACGTCGATTTTTGAGAATTTCAAATCATCAGTTTTCTATTTTTCGTATATATTTTTGTCACTAAAATGATCTAGCTTCCAGTATCCATACTGATGTTTTCGTTTCCACCCAAATTAATTCATATATTATCTATTATAATTCATATATCACCCAGTTCAAATAAATTCTGGTGTCCAATTACTGGGATTTTTATGTACAAGTATTAGTATCGTGAATAATCAGAATTTTGGAAATATACTATGGTCAACTTGGTGCACGTGAATTCTCTAGTGTAGTGTTTTGTGATATTTTTACTTGAATTTGGCTCTAGTTGATCAAGGGCGACCTCTTTTCTACGATCATTATTTACTTCATCAATCAAAAATTTTCTTGTTTTCCACATTTTCTCTAATTTAACTGTCTCGTTTCCATTATATTGAAAAAATAAAAGCTATTGTAATATTTTTCCTTTGGATAAGCAGATATTTTGAGAATAAATGACCATTATTCACCAATATGTTTCCTAAAAATATTCTTATTCATGTATTACCTTTTCTGACTCAAGAAAAGACGTACGTGAAACGTGAGATAAAATGATTTGTGGAGGTTTTTCATAAGGTGCGATCATGTATTTTCAACCTCACAAATCATCCCGAAAAAATGTAAATTTAGGTTTTATTGATATCTCACTTTGTAATAAAAGTATATGTAGATCTAGGTGTTATATTTTGAATCCATCAATTCAGCAGCGGT
Organism: Hetaerina titia; assembly: GCA_037158775.1. Lineage (NCBI taxonomy): Eukaryota > Metazoa > Arthropoda > Insecta > Odonata > Calopterygidae > Hetaerina > Hetaerina titia. The sequence goes on along the minus strand of CM073773.1, from coordinate 102,308,070 downwards.
AGTCATTGCAATTTCAAATACGTTGCCCTACGACGACGGTATAGATGACACGGGATATGCTGCCTTGAAATTTCCCTTTCGCATGAGCTATTCATAAGTGGTCTTACGGAATAATACTTTAACACCACTGCTGCCTTTGTGAGAGAAGATCGTGGAATACTAACATAATGAAATACTATGGGATGTATTGAAATTTTTATTGGGTTCCACGTACAAGTTGGTAACATATACTTTTCACATTAGATGCGTGCGTGTGCGGTGAGTTCCAAGATGGCTCATATTTGAACAACAAAACGTCCGCTTTTTGCTGCTTACCGGCTTATTTGCTGTTGAATTCGTGTTAGAAAAAGAGAGGAGAAATTTCCTTCAAAGGGTTCTAGTCCAGATAAAATTTGACTACGTTATTTTGAACCTGAGAGGAAACAACAATGATCTAGGTGGAAATCACGGGAATTACCATCACCAAGAAAGCTAATGCGGTGACTTCTGAAATGAAAGAATTGGTCATATAGTTTTTCGATATATATGAAGTTGCGTATTAGCATGTCTTATTGGCACAAATAACTGTAAATGGAGCTAAAAATAATGCTGAATACCTCGCGAATATGTTAAATGTACTACCCATCCTCTTCATACTTCCTCATGATATTCCATACACCTTATAGTAACATGTTAATTGTTGATACTTATATTCAAAATACGTTCGTGGAAAGCAATTTCAATATTTAATACTAAGCGTAGTGGAACTAAACATATTTCAACACCCAATGGTAGCCCTTCCTAAGTCAAATTAATGAAACTTGTACCGCATTTACAAGTATACACACATTCTCACTAAGGCAATAGTTTCTCCTTAACTTACGTAAGCTTAAATGTTTTAGCAAATAAAGTTTCGCACAATAAAGTAAGTGACAGACGAGGAAACAATACGTGAAAACATTCGTATAGAGCGTGACACTCTATGGATCAGAAGCATGGACCATCGGAAAAATAGGCCAGAAAGACTAGAAACCTTCGAACCCTGGTGCTGGAGGAGGATTCTTAAGATCAAATAGACGGATAAAATAAGAAATGTAGAAGTATACAGAAGAATAGGCGAAGAACGGACTTATGGAACACCATAGACGAAAAAAGAACCAGATGGATTGACCATGCCCTGAGGCACAATGGATTTGTGAATAATATAATAGAAGGAAAAGTCCCAAAAGGAAGGCCAAGGGATAAATACATGGGACAAATAAAGAAGAAAGTACATTACAAAAAAACCAAAAAGTAAGCCAATTAGCATCGGATAGAGTAGGGTGAAAGGCTTCAGTCAACCAATCTTAGGATTGAGCCACCAATGATGATGAAACTATGTGATTAAAAATGGACGGTCATTCTTCATGTGACGGTCCTGGTAGTAACAGCTGGCCATATACGTATACAGTGAGAGCGAATGTAAAAAAAATGTGCAATGGCCTTGAGCACACTGGTGCCCTATTCCAAATGTTCTCTTGACATGTAGTCCTTACAATGGATGGAAGACTCACTTCCATGAGGCACTGGTCTGCGATTTGGCCAGGATTCCTAAAAAAATATCGCCATCGAAAGATCTCGAGACCGGATTTTACCGATGGGAGAAGACCTCTGTGAATTCAGGTCGTTATCATCCCGGATTCCCTTCCCAAGGTATGTGACAGTGGGATAAATGTTATAGATACGCGGGGGTCTCCGGTCGAAAAAGAGGTCAGGCGAAATGCGCAATCTAATAGGCAATGAAATGGATTGCTATCCAAGACAAACGTATTTGATTTTCTACTTTCATCTGGCTGGAAATTCTGGAATAAATTGCAATTTTCGTTTTGTTATCTCGAAATAAAAACATGGATTCATATGAGTGGTATTACTTATATTTTAGCAGAGTTATGTAACGAGTGAACTTATTATAATTTTTTCAATGTTTTCGCATATTCAGAGCCAAATATTTAACCATGAGAGTCCAACCGGCGTTTCTCAACAAATTATGAACACCAATATTAAAATATTTTAGTGGAAATGTATGTTGTTGGTCAGATATATTTTATTTTCAAATATTTTTCCTTTAAACTGCAAAGTTTTATTGCCATTCCCATGGAAAATCTTCACCGAGTTTTGATTTCAGTGAGAAAATTCACTCTTAAATCATCAAAGTTCAGTCGAGTTTTATTTCAGGCATTAATTTTTAATATATCCATGACACTTTAACCAAAAATTCTTTTCCTACTTAATTTTTTACTAAGCAAAATTGAGTTAAAAAACATTTAGTTAAAGAAGAATTAAGTACAGATTTATTACATATTTGCTTTTAAAACTGGTTACCCACTAATCTATGAATGCCGTTCACTCGAGTAATCACCTCTATGCATGGTTCCAGGATTATGCGTGTCTGTACATCAAATTACTAAAATATAAAAGGAATCAGCCTTTTTAATGGTCATAATAGAGGTTTATAATCAAGGAAAATATAAGAATCATGGCTTCTCATAGAAATTTTTATCTAATATTTCTCATTGAGGTTCCTATATATTTCAACAACGTTTTAACTTTACGAAAATCTGCCTACTCTTAGATGGTCAATAGTTTTATCACGAAGAATTTTCATTGTAGGACATATAAACATTCACCGTTTATTGATCTCTTCGGCCTCATACGACATTAGTCTTTCTCTCACTTATGTTCACATAATTTTACGGCAACATTGCGTGAAGACAAAATGAAAAATTGTAATTGTAAACAGCTCTTATTTCTAATTAATTTGGTTTTCACTATCTTTATTAACGGTGCGTGATGAGTCACTAAATTTTTTAACCTGTAAAGATTTATTACTTCCGGTGACATTAAATCTTAGAGTTCGGCATACATTTTCTTTCTGATTATCCTCCCATTGGTTGTTCTCTTTAAGACCCAAGCACCGTTCTGATATAGTCAAAATGTATTCACTTTGGATGCGCTTTTAACTATTATCGACATTGATTTATTAAAAAGACTCTTGACATAGGTAACGAAAAGCTTAAAAGTATGGACAACTCAGAATAATGGAAATTATGAATGAGTCCTGAAAAATCTGATAAGTGAGACATATGTTTTGGAATACTTTTAAATTCCGACCTCATGGAATTAAATTTAGAAAACTTTTAAGTTTTATTAAAAATGTTATTAATTAAAAGTTTTATTAATTAATGTTATTGATTATTAAAATGATGATAATTGTTTTAGTTCTTGCAGGATAATTTCAATCGTGCGTCCATGAGTAAAAGTATGCTATCAATCGTTACTAATATAAAATGTTAATGTCATGTCAATTTTACAATCTGATAAAAAAGAAATTCCATACTCAAAAAACAGCCTCAGGGCAAAGAAAATCGTACTAAGAGTTTATTACGTAGATAAATAAGAAACCCATACGACAACTTCATTCCGTAATTAACAGAAACGCCTCCTTTTCCATAATGTATCATCAGATTCCATACTTGTCGTAGGTTTGGAACGGTCTGTAAATTTTCATATTAACATTTTCTTACATTATTCAATTTAAACATCCCCAAGTTAAAATGTGTTTTTAAAATGTATTTTTGACATGCATCGTCTATACGGGTTAACAGTGAGAGAATCGGTTAGTAGAAGTTCCAGAAACTATTCAGCTCCCTATTTCCTTGTCCTCATGTATCTTCTTACACTGACATATTTCATCATTTACTTCTCGTAGTTCGTCTTTGGCTTTTTCTGTAATTCTTTGCCTTCAATCGTATGTACAAAAATCTTATGTCTCGGGAAATTTAGAGGTATCCAATTATGTTATCGTAAAGGTTTAAAAAATAATCTGTCATTAAAAATTGTTCCAAACATTGAAATGTGGGAATTTCCTTTTTAACATTATTATCTATTCAGAAAAGAAGTTTTCAAACATTGAAAAAGCATTATTTTGTGAAAAATAAATATTATGTATTTCATTAGAGTATTTAGCCGAAGTTGACAGAAAACAAAGTCAATCATCGTGGTACTATTTTTATTGAAAACCATCTAAACTGACACGTTCGGTACAAAAAATATCGGCAAATTGTATAATTCTACCGGTGACCTACAAATTTTGAATATGCTCGGGATGCAAACATATTGCCGCTGACCTATTATTCAGAAATAACACAGAAAAGGAAATACTTATCAATTTTTGGAACTTTTGGTCGGATCTCTTTACGGGAATTTTATTACAGAGAGGAACGAAATAAAAAACCTCCAATGGAAGATGAACCGAATAAACATTTTTCAATTTTTTTCAAGTCTTCTCCTGTGAAGTCCCAGGAAACGGAAATGCGATTAGTGTGTCACCCGGGGCTGAGAAAATCCTCCAGGTCCCCGATTTCAGACACCGAGAAAGGAAACGCGTGTAAATGGTGGCGTGAAACTTGGTACGATTCCAGGTCCTTTTATGCCGAGAGACCGTGGAGACGTGAGGGAGAGGGGAGGGAAGTTTTTTAAAAGGCGAATGCAAAACAAATACCGAGACTTGGATTCAACTGGAAGAGAAAAGAGGGATGGGGAGAGAGAGAGAGAGGAAGGGGGAAATGGGTGGGGTACATTGGTATTGGGGAGAGGGAAGGGAATCGAAGGGACGGAAACACAGAAGTCCTTAATGATCCAACGTCTCGGCTCGGAAAGGAAAGCACCTTTGTTAATGCAATCATTTTCTCTCCCTTTCCCTCGTTCTCTCCATCGCGTCTTATCCAACGTTGCCCCTTGAAAAATGATCGGGACCCTGCCGCGACGGCGGAAGAGAGAATGGGGTGAAAGAAAGGGAAAAAAAGGGAAAAAGCCTTCACCATCATTTCCATCCAACGGGGTTCCGGGGGAAGAGTGTTAAGTTCCGCGCGGACGGCGAAGGTTCCCAAGACTGGAGCGGGATGAGCCCAAAAGGGGAGCACGCGGGGGAGGGTGAATGCATCGGAAAATAGGGATTATCCACGCAGCATCCCAATTTGCACTTGGTGGAAAAAAAGAGGGAAGGAATGAATGGAAAATAAGACGGGGTTCGAAATGAAGAACCCTCGCGGTGAAGTAGACGTGGCGGAGGGGGATTTTTTTATTTGATCGGGCAAGTAGGTAGTAAGGGAGAAGAGTTTCGAATCCACACCCTCTCTCTTCGCCTTCTTCCCACCGCAGATTCCTCGCGCCCTTCCCCCAAGAGTCTCCCCGCATTCTTTTTTAAACGCTTCCTCCACGGAAAGGGAGGCTTTCTCTTAGATTTATCCCGACGTTCCTTCGTCTCCAGCCCCCTGCTTCTTCAACCCCTCAAAGGAAACCCAGATCTTTGTGCCACGGTCAAAGAGGAGGGGACGCAGAAAGGGAAAGCGGTGTTAAAGTGAAAAAGAAGAATAGAGGAAAGAAAGGAATGAACCGATGCAGACTTGGGATGAGGCAAGCAGGCAGCCGATGGTTTGCTTAGGAGAGAGGCAAAAGATGAGTTACAAGACGTGAGTAAGATTGCGAAAGTTATAAAAGGTGAGGGTGAAAATAAAACTGCTCTCTGTGGTTAGAAAATCTTAAAAAGCCATGAAATTCATTCTGAAACGCCTAAATTTTCTTTCTAGCCTTCATCTACTTTTCTTTTTCCTTGCCATTTATCTAAATTGCTAAAATAACGGAGCTTTGAACTGACCTTTTCGTCAACGTTCTAACCAAACTCCCGTAGTTTTCTCGTCTCCGTGACCTCTTAAGTACTTGTAACTAAAATCAAGCGCACATTATCAACTTCCTTCTAATTCAAAAAACCTTATTTCTCTTCTCTCTTTCTTCCTCCTCACATTCTCTATCTTAAGTGAAAATCGTCTAATGAGGATAAAACTCATTTTTAACTAAATTTCATAATCTTGATCAAGATTGGTCGTTTTAATCATGGGATTTTAAGGACGAGAAAGTTTTTATTTAAAGTGAAATCATATGAAAGTATTCTTAAGTGAAATAGATACGATTAGGAAATATATACGAGAAATATACCCGTATAATTTATTTTAGAAAGTAGTCCGTGGTTATATCCATTTATATTAAAAATCGGTTCATGACAACTGTAATACATTTAGATTAAACACTCTGAAATTAGTATGAAATATTACCTTCAATTTTAAACATTAATTTCAACCATTTTATTGCTTCTTTTAAATATAATAGCGATTATCCTATCCTTCGATACGTATAATGAGTTTACTTAAAATTACACAAGAATTTTTTCTAGCCCATACATATATTATAGAGTATTACTATTGGTACTCGTGCGTAGTCTACCGGTTACGATAGGAGAAGATATAAGATTGACACAGAATATACAACGAAACAGTGATATGTCTTTCCTAACAAAACAACCTGATATCCGACACTAAAATAAACTAATCTTCGTTTCTGCATACTTTCTTTCACCCTTCAATTCCTCCAAGATGCCAATCCAATTAAGCTATGTGATTTTTTGGGTATCAGATCTTCCTGGGAAACCATAACCGGCATAGGGAAAGAAACTGGCCCCCCTACCCCGATGTGTGAAGTTCACATGCTGTCGGGCGTAGTACTGGGTGAACTCTACCGTCACCAACCATACCGACCTTCGGGTTGATTACTGTGTTTATTGTATTTTTACATATCCTCTTCCTACCGCCTCCTCGTTTGCCTAACGCCCTCTATGAGATTTTTTAGTATTACATTGCCCATTAAAATAATATTTTTCCATATTTTATGCCTCATTTGGACTCCTCCAAACAATCCTTCTCTCCTCCTTGTGATGCCAAGAACTTCTTCGTTTGTTTTCCTTTTCTTCATTTTTCGTCGTCCATTCTTCTCCATACCATGTCTCAAAATCCTCCCTTCTACGCCTATCAATTTGCTTCAACAATTGTTTCCACTCCGTAGAAAATCATGCCACATAACAACATTTTGATGTGCCTCTCCTTAGCGTCTTTACTTAATGTTCTTGACATAAATTTCCTCCTCCTTGTGAGAGCTGCATTGCCTAATCTATTCTTATGTCCCTACGACATTGACCATCTTGGTCCAAAACACGCTCGAGATAGGTGAACTGTTCCATTCGCTCTTCTATTGGGACTTCTATTTTAATATTTGACTTAGATTTCCTATTTCTTGAAAATCAAATAGCCTTTGTTTTGTTTACATTTATATTCATATAATACTAACTAAAGCTCGATTACACGCTAAGCTAACTGTTTTTATGAAGTTCCCACCGACTTTAAAGCCTACCTCCCGTTCTTTCAATGCCTTATTTACCAATTCCTTTATAATTACGGTAAAATCACGGGGTAATGAACAACTCTGTCGCACCTTTCTCCTAAACGCTACCATTGCACCGGCTCTTGGTCCGCCATTCGCTCCTGAGCAGTCTAAGATAAATATAGGTTGCTGTTAAGTTGCTTTTTTGAAACTAACCCTCTCTTCCGTAATACGTTCATTAATCCTGCACGCTGTCTTATCGAAAAATACCAAACAAAAAATATACTCTGATTTCATTCCGTATTTCTCTCCATTAGTGACCACATTATTGCAATGACATTGCGCGTTCACCTCCTCTTTCTGAATACAAACTGAAAATCTCCTAAATAAACATTTGTCATTCTCTTCCTCATTCAATTGATCGTACACTGCTATTGAAAAAATCGTAATTGATTTTTTGAATTTTCCTAGCCTTTAGTGAGGACATTCAACACTTATTTGTCATAAATGCTTTTGCGTAGTAAATAATTTATTGAGAAACTATAACCTTTACCCAAAAGTTGTTCACTCATTGCCTCTATAAATTTAAATCAACGGAAAAGAGAAAACTTTTATGTTCAGAAATTATACTGTAAATCTTCGTCGTCGTACGATTTCACCTAACAGGTCCTTATCATATTCGTGTTCTCGATTTTCAATCATAAAATACAATTGTGTTTTTTGAAAGTAAGCTCCACCAATGATTTCTCTCAATATGGGTAACGAACTATTGGAATAGTGCCAATAAAAGGAGATGACTCAAATGTCGAAACATGAACTTTTAAACACTAAATTATGAATTAATTTGGGCTGCTTAAATTCTTGTTTCCAACAATAGAATGAAATGAAAATATTGAAAGAAAAAGGCCTTCTCTTCCCAATCCATACTCAAAGAATAAGAAGTGAGAATTGTGCTCAATAAAATGTCTATAATTAATTTTACCACGCAGAAAATCGTGTTTATGGTAGCTCTTCCTCTTTTAATCTTATTTAAATATTTTGTATAGTATATCTTAGCGCATCGTGCTGAAAAACTAAAACGCTGACTTTATCCAAAATCCACCAAAAATAAAAAATATAATAAGCAATTTCGTTAATGTCCTAATTCAGATAAATATTCTTTTTAGTATCACTCGAGCAATGATAGCTGAAAATTGGTTTTCAAAATAATGCAACAATCCTGAAAATAAAATTATTTATCGACCATTAAAGTGGCCATACTATGTATTACAAAATCAATATCAATCAATCATAATTAAAAATAGTGCATTCGCACATTAATTTCTTTTAATTTGAATTAAATGTTGAACTGATTTAAGAAACGCTCGTTTTAATATTTAAAAAAAATTATCTATGAGCGGAAAAAACAGAAATTTTTCTTTTTAATTCTCAAAAGAAACAAACGTAGATAATAATTTCCTCGTTTCCGGTCTTACTCAAACAGTGAGAAACAAAGCGGAGACGAGCATGGGGAAGACATCCCCACAGCCTGAAATCCTACCGACAACTTATCGCATAATCCTTCAAATTGAGAAACGGTAGTGAAAGAGAGTGATATCGGGGGATAAAGGGGTCGGGAGCGATGGGAAGATACCCCTCCCCCTGCTAAAACTCCTGATTGCCCCATCATTGTCGTCCCTCTCCACCACCTTTCCGTATCCCATCCCTAAAAAAGTTCTCCTTCCCCGCATCTGCCACCATCATCTCTCCTTTCCTTTCTCGCCCCCGTAAGCCCACCCGCGCCAATGCCTATTTATCCATCTCCCTTCCTACTTCCTCCCCCCCCAACCCCCATGCTCATCTCTCTCTCTCGCCCTCCCGTACATCCCCTTTCCCCTCCTCATCAAATGCATCCTCCATCATTCCATCCCTTTCGCCCTCCCAAATCCCATGTCCTTCACACTCCTGCCCCTCTATTATCTTCACCCCTTTCACTTCAACCGACTCCCTTACCCCTCCAAACCCAACCAGGAGCGCCACAACTCCCTCGCTCTCATCCCTCTCTCAGCTTCCTTCGACGCATCCACGCAAAACCTCCTTTTCCTTCCTCCACCGCCCTATTTCCCTCCGCGTAAAAGTTCGGGAGGCGTACGGAGGGTAAGTGGAGGGAGGGGAGAGGTAGAGAGAGATATTCCCAGGCACTTGCCCCTGGACCAGAACAGGTTTCACCACTCACTTCCTCCCCTTTATTTCCTTCCTCTACTTCCGCTCACCGGTCTACCACACCCCGGCCACCTTCTCGTCCTCAGACCCACATCTCCCTCCACGCAGGGCCCAAATCCAACACACGTGGACAATAACCCCTTTCTGATCCCACACGCGCTCCTTCCCCCTGACTCTCCCAAAGGTCTTCCCGACGGACGTCCCACCCCCAAATATCCCGTCCGGCGCTTTTCCTGGAACAACATCCCCCCGCTACCGTCCCCTGCCCACTACACCACTCACATCATGCTATCCTGTGAGGGAGAGAGAGTATAGGTGTTAATGATTCTTATGACGGGGGAGGAGGCGCAGGTCGGGGGAAACGAGGATGTGGGCTCGGTGAAGGATTCGTAGGGAGGAGAGGTATTTGGCGAGAGAGCCTCACTTAATGAGGCGGCTCGGTTAAGGGTTTTGAGGGTAAACGGGGGGATAAAAGGGTTGGGGGGGTTGTGCTTCGAATAAGGTCGGTCGGGAGAGCAGAAGAAAGGGAAAGCCGGTGGAGTCGGCTGGAGTGTCCCGGAGGAAGATTTTTAAGTGGGCTGGAAAGACGTGAAAACGACTCACTCACGGCCGAAAACCAGGGGGGGGGGAGGAAATGAAGATTAAAGGGACTAATTCAACGATTTTTTTACGGTAATTCGAGCACAGTGGTGGTGGGCTCCAGTTGATCCTCAGAACCCATTCTCTCCTCTTCTTGCCTCGTCCCCTCTTTTTCCACCCCTCACGTCTTCTTCTGCCCCTCTGTCGTTTCTCCCATGTTTTTATCTCAACTCCGTAAAACCCCTTGTTCATTCCCAAGCTCCGGGGTTGATGTTTTCGTTATGCCGTGGGGCTCTCGCTACCACGTGCCTTGTACGTCGTATCTTCCCCCGGCGTTAGTGTCAACTTGATTCCCAGTGAAGTCGTTTCGAGTCCCCAATGGGGCAATGAGAACCCCTTGTCGTGAACTCCTGCCGTGGACCACGAGTTGCCGGAGTCAAACGCGCCCTGCTAACCCCAATTAGCTTATAATGAAAGGTTATGCATGGTTAGGAAGAGGTGTCTTCTATTTTCTCGTATGCATTACTTTATTTGTAGAAATGGAATTAAAACCTACTGACTCATCTCACTTTTGGATGATTACAGGGCGAAGTTGGATGAATTAAAATCAGTCGCGTCGTGAGAGTGGTGGAAGGATTTTTATTGCACCCTACTAAACGGATGGCTACTTTACAACACGTGCTTCTAATTTAAAACGCATTTCATATACCTGTCGCCTTATTAAGGCTTAGGCATAGAGAACAATTTCTATTGTATTTTCTGACGACGGTTGATTGTGATTGATCGTCCTCTGAAGAAACGTATGGACAAGCGCCATAACGGTCGTATGAATGTATAATATTTAAAGAAAATGGGGTTCCTTAAACTTATTTAAAAATAGTTTTGAAAAAAAAGTTTTTAGTTATTCAGCAATAATAAATCGGTATGATTTTTAAAGCTTTCCGATGCTTGAGACGATTTATAACTGAGGTGAAATGTCTTCGAGTATGTTATATCTCTCCTTATCCCGTAATATCCAGGCATGTGTATCTCCTCCCATAGCTCAACTATATTTCGATTTTCCTATTACCTTTCGATTATCATTACCCTTCTCCTCTCTTGTTGCTTTCAGCTGTATATACACGTACATCATTTCACAAGTATCATACCGCATTCTAACTGATAATAATGAAGGTTCTAGTAGATATAGTATACCTTTTTAAGAAATAAAACTCTGTAGAGAATTAAAAATGCGCATTTGAACATTCATTTAAATAGATTTAAGTTAGATTAACAGAACGATGAAAACATATTCCCTAAATGAACCACCAATCAAAACTAAAATCTCGTACTATTCTTTTGCAAATACGAGTACTAAAAATTTTGCATTCTATCCTAACGCTTGTTTATTGGCAGTGAAAACTTCCGAGCTGGGAGAGGTAGACTGGGTATGAAAACAAGGTTTTGAGGAGGACGAAGGAGCAGTTCAAGGTTTATTTATTTATTTATTTATTCTTTTTGGTCCGAAAACGGCACTTTTTGGCCTCTACATCGAACAACAATAACAAAATAACGATGACAATAAAACAAACACCCAAGTCCTAGGTGGAAAAATCCCACCCAGGCGGGAATCAAACCCGTGACCCTTGGATTTAAGAGAGTTATGCGAGAACGTTGTTCGCACCCCACCAGAAGATAGGGTTCCTATTGGAGAGAGGAGAGAGAGAGAGGGGGAGAGGTAGAGAAGGAGAGAGGATAAAGGTCTACCGTGTTTTTGAGAAAATTAATCGTAAACCGGTCGAAACATCAAGAGCAAGAAGAGGTGGTGCAATAAGGCAACATTTGATATGAAGTCCATGCCCCCTCGGACCTTCGCAAGGAAGGATGCTTAAATGAAATAGACTCGCAAAATATGTTGGCACCCATTCAAAATGATCAGATTTGTCTTCAGTTTACACTTTCATTTCCCATCTTAAGTCAGAACAATTGTGCATAAATATAGTAATTGCATGTATTATTTCTTAGTCGGGAAAGACATCTTCTCGAGTTATTAGAATTTTATGACGAGATCTTAGGTTAACAATTAATTTTATTATTTCAAAAGTTAGTTTATGCATCAAAAGAATCGACTAATGGCAAGCCGTTTCGTACATTGTGATGCCACGATCCATTAAAGTTCTTTCTCAAACACTTTTACCAACGGAGTTTGACGAAATATTTGATCGCTTAGACTCAGCTTAAAGGGTATGGCGGAGGTGGGAGGAAGGGGAAGAGGTGGATTTAAAATGACGGAGGAGGGAGGATAGGTTTATGGATTAAGGTGGGAGGCTTGGGGATGGAAGGAGAGCAAGGAGGGGGTGGGGTGTGACGGAGGGGTCGATTCCGAATGGATTTCGAGTGGTGAAGGGGCGAAAGAATGGCTCTCGTCGCGGCTTGAAAAGGGGAAATACAAAGCGCGGGCGGGTTATTGAGGGATATTGAGAGGTCCCGCGGGGAGTGAAGGAGTATGAGTGTATTCAGGGGAAGGGAAGGGGGATTTTTTCCCGGGAAGCAGTGCGGTGATGGCGGGGCTCTCAAAGGGTCCTAGGGAAGGAAACGGGGTTGGGGCGGGGGCGTTCGTGCGACGGGCAAAAGTCGGGAGTGGGAGAGGAGGAGCCAAGAAACGGAGAAAGAAGGAAATGAGAGAGGGAAAGATTGAAAATGAGAAAAATACCTTCGCGCAAAAGAATTTCCAGAGCCTTTTCAAAGGGTGTTTAGACACCGCACCTAAAAATTCCCTTTTAGGGCCTGTCGATTTTCTCCGATGTCTTCACTCGATCCGCGTGACTCCAAGTGTTCATAAGCCACTCTCTCCTTTAACGTTTAATGGTACTTGTACATTATTATATATAGATGAAAACTTCTACCGCCCAACTGAAAGATAACTTCGATAAATGCGATCGTAATATGAAGAACGGAGGTTATTTTGCATTGGTTAAATCTCGCGCAGTATGTGTTAAAAGGAATTATCATTCATCGAGGGTGGTGCTAATAAAATAAATTGATCACATTAAAGTTTTAAATTGTTACGATAACTAAGTCATCGTCCAGTTTTTAAAGACATAGGCAGCTACATGTTTTATACTTTCTGAAACTTCTAGCAATATATATTCGTCGAAAGAATTTTTAAATCCCACAACTATCAGCGGATAGTACTAGCATTATCCGCTGATAGTTGTCTGATATCTGGATAGTCGGATATCTGATTTTGCAAGTCATATTTTTAATTGCATATTTATTTACTCTCACGATTTTACATTATCGGATAAGCATTGCTTAGCACAATCTGTCCAAGAGTTTTATCAATAAACGAGCAATAAGTATTACAGCAGGCAATTATTTAGTCTTGACTTTCGGGAATGTTTCAATAATTGAGAGAAAAACGTAATACTGTTTTTATGATGCTATGGCCTCGTGAAAGCTTAGAATAAAAACTGTTATCAAACTAAAGCGAGGGAGCATGAAACCCTAAAGTAAGGCACACTAGGGGTCTTGCTTTCATTTATTCTAAATATATTAGCATAGACCAGGCATAAGTTTACAAAAAATATTCCAGGAATATAATGCTGCTCTACGTAACCATAAATTAGTTACTTAACACCCTACGTAACTAAATTAATATCATTGATTGAAATATTTTTAAATATGAACTATTCGCATGCCTATAAGATATTTACAATGAACTGAAACAGCCAAGTTTACATGGACCTCAAAAATAAACAGCTCGTGAAGTCTTTAGAGAAAAATTTGATTTTCATAGCAAGGTCATTCATGCATGAAAAATACTACCATAAACATGCTGTAAGGTAAGTTAAATTAAGGGTAGATTGCCCTATATTTTGAGTACGCAAAAATCTCTAATTATGACATTCTTCCTAAGGCGTGAACTGCCGATTAGTTATATATTACTGCCGATTGATTACATATGGCCCACGGTGCCGTTGGAAAAGGGTTGGATAGGAAAATATTGGGGCTGGGGGAGGGAGGGGGCTAGAGGAATAAGAAAGGGTGTTTTTGTTTTGTTTAGGGGAGTGAGTATTTGAGTCTTTGATGGATATCAACAGCCGCCTCGACCCCGGACGTCGTCCTCGGACCACCGCGCATACCAGTTCCCTTTGTCTCCAAACTTCCCTCCTCCTCCACCATCACCACCACCCTTAGTCCTTTTAGCCCATGACCCCACATCGTCGGGCACAAAAAACAAACACCATTTCCAACCCAACCTCCATTCAACCCCTCAAACATACTGTGCTCGAATTTTAAAATTCTTGAAACTAACCCTTTTCTCTTGGAATGTGATACGGAAGGAAACAGGTATTGTTACGGGTGGCCGATGTCAATATTTTTCCGATAATGAGCTCAATAAAAAAATCACATGTGATAAAAGTCATTCCTTTTATAATTGCTTATGGAAAGACTAATTTGACAGTTATTAGTACTTACATTCTTTAATCAATTAAATACCTAAGAATATTTTCCAAGCACAGCAGGGAAAACTTAAAATTGAACTTTAAATCTGACGAATGAAACCGATACTTCTCCGGTCGTTCAATTTATGATGATTACAAAAACGAAATAGGTAAGTCTGAGAAATCCCGTGGTCGTACATACCGGTAGAGTAATATCCACGAGTATGACACAAATATGTAGACAGTAGAAGTAGAAGACCGGAAAGCTTTCGCGCCCGTAGGGAGGCGTTTCACGCGCTGTTTCTACGTTTTCCTCAAAAGGGAGCGGACTTTGTTTTGGCACGCATCGTTTGTTTGACACGCAATTTATTGTTACAACCACTGTTCTTTGTTTATCCAATATTAAAGATGTAGGGACGCGCGGAAACGGCCGTTGGAAAAGATTTGGGAAAACAAAGGAGTGGATTTGAGTAAGAGATAAGAAAGGCAAAGGGCAAAAGGGGCCACTTACTTCTCTATATTCAGGGTGTACTAATGAGGTTTTCTTAAAGGAGGTGGAAAGATTTCCGACGATGGAATTCTATTTTAGCTGAGTTTTTGACGTCATATGTTGTAGGAGGATGACGATGGAGGCAGATAATTATGAAGGAGGAGCTTTAAAGTCGATGTTTGGCACAATTTTTAACACCCTTGTGGGTTTTAAAGGAGAGGTGGAAGAGACAAAATGGAAAATGGGCAGGAAGTTGGAAAATGGGTCAGTAGGAATAGAGTCATTTTTACGTCCCGGTGATATTTTCTCCGGACAGTTTGTCTAAAATTATCACTGACAATAAAATGCGAGAAAGCGGGATTTGTGACTTAGAGTGGAAACAATCTTTCTAGAGCTCAAGTGAACAGTATGCTATGGTGATCCAAGAAGAGGGTTAATATGATGACCAAATTCGAACTCAATATGTGCGAGAAAACGGTTAAAATTTCAACTGTAATAACCTTGAGATGTGGATAAAATAGTAGGGGGACCTCATCATGGAAATTTAGTCTCTGCCTGTTAGGGAATGGTTGGATTCAGTAATGTTTTGGCAGCATCATAAGTTTTTATAATCGGAGTTTCCTTAATAATATCACCTGGTGTACACCAATTTTTTTCTACTCAAGGAGACTGTCTACGTGCGTTATGAAATTCCTGTAGGAAAACAGGTTCTCAATTAAAACTTTTTTAAGAAAAGAGATGAACTCGTTGTCTTTCAAATAAAACGCGAAGATCAGCTAGATTTGAGATGCATAATATGAGAGAGTCTTAGCCTATCGTCTTTATATTACAATAGCATTTTGTTGTGGATGTTTTTAAGGTCATTCCGACGACATCTGTATTTTCATTACTTTTTCCGATAGTCTCTCAATTTAGGAACTGGGCATAAGTAACTGAATTAAGTTAAGAATTACAATGACTCAGGAGAGAATACATATTTCCTGAAACCAGCGGTGAATTGAGATATGAGGAACCAATGATTTCCACCTCTCTATTTCCTTCTATTACCAAAATTTCGAATGATTTGTAAAAAACAGCCGTGAAGAGGCACTATTTTCTCATTTTTGAGACCATTTATTCAATTGTAAACGCTCTCTCATTTCTCAGGAATGAGGTAGCTTTCATCGCTCACTATCCACAGTAGCTATTAATCCTTCCCATATCGTGAGAGAATTTTGAATTCGCTGCGAGTTAGTTGCTCCCGGAAGAGTGTTTCGAAAAAACGAAAGCACAAAACCTCGAGAAATGCTCCCTTTCCCCAAGTGCCAAGTTAATCGTAATAAAGGTATCTGCAGTTCTTGGAAAAAGGCACTCCTTCGCCGAGCGCCTAGCGTTTCGTCTTTATATTGCACATCACCCCTGTTCTTGCGTCTGGATTTCTGGAAGCCGACCCCTCCGCACTCCCCGCTCGCCTCGCCTGGATGCAGGGCGCATTGGGTAATTCATGAGGTTTTTACTTCGAATTCGGTAGAGGAGGCGGTCCGAGAGGATCCTATTGTCTCTTCCCTCCCTCACCTCCTAACCGGCGAAAATGGCTGCTTCCATTGCCACCGCATTAGCATCATTGTTCTCGGGAGATAAGATACGAGCGCGGAGGGGGGGGGGCGGGGTGGAAAGGGAGGGGGACATGGGACAGTGATTACGGCCGCAATTAGGGAAATTTCGTTTTTTTTTTGTGGGGGGACACAGTTTGTATTTTGTTTGAAAAAAAATTGAGCTTTGGAAAAGAAAACAATACATTGGTAGTCTTGAAAAGTATACTTAGGAGAGATGAGCTGCTTATCAATAGGTTGTTGTTCTTTTTCATGTCCTTCTTTCCCCATGGTGTTGTTAGTGTGCGGAGATTGGACTCCAGTTGCCCACTGGGCCTTAATGTAATATTAAGCTCTTGTATTGAGAATTACCAATAAATACGATCAGTACTGAAGTCTAAATATTTTAATGAAACTGAATATAATTTTCCAATATTTACATCTGCCAACCTAAGAAATTAGCCTGGGTCACTTACACAAAGAAAGGCTTTCTTTGTAACCCATTTCTTATCAACGACATTTTCGTAACTCTTTTGTTGACCAAGGATAAGGATGAATATCGATGATAATTATGTGTATGATGTCCATAAGTCTATGCCATAGGGTAAATAATGAAGACATGTATACATTGGGTGGAATCCCGAAAGCATGCATATATACATTTTATGTACAGGAACGAATTGAATGATTGAAAGCATATTTACGTACCGATATTGCTTTTGTTGGCAGAAAATCACGCACAAGACATTTCCAGTATGGTTGTTATATACTTTTACATATTAATTCTTTATATAGGGCAGTCATGAAGCACTTGAACATTTTCTGCAATTTATGGAGTGCAGTCCGAAATAAGCACAAAAACCTACAAGTTTCATTCTGCAAAAGACTAACAGAACACTTGTTTGATGTTGAACAAAATAAGTTTTCATAATAACTTCACTGGTAACTATATTATCTACAATTTTATGGTCACCATATTATTTGTGTTCATTATTCCTAAGGTTACTGATACACTTCCTTAACTTTTTGTAATACCAGTGGTCATTAGATTTCCTTTTGATCTGATTCATATGAAAGGGACATTTTTCACAGGGAGCTGTTAATGAATATGTTTGTCATTTGGCGGGTTTTCGTGTTTGACTGTGAATTCGGCCAATGTGGCTCGTTTCCTTCTTCTAACTATGCGTGCCACAAACACTGTTCTTCATGACGCTCTATAATAGCTTTTCCTACTACCTTTTCCGCTTGTATACTCGACACCTTCTCCTTTGGTGGTTGAAATCTCCCGAGCACCATCTCCCGGCCAAGAAATCTGGGCACTTGATTGCATAAACTCCCCCGCAGATTTCAGGGCAATTAACGTTTTGAAATGAAATTGTTAATTTTGCAATCCCACAAAAAATTAATTATCGTTTCTTCGATAGCCCAAGCGGTTAAGAACACCGGTTCGAAACAAGTCGAAATATCAGAGGTTCACGTCCCGGACAGAGAAAATTTTTTACCCTTGTGATCTGGTCGAGTCCACCTTGCCCAACATTTCTGTTTTTGACTTTTATATGCGTTTCTATCCCTTTTCCTTATATCTCTATCCATGCGAATGAATGAATATATATATATATATATATATATATATATATATATATATATATAAATATAACTTTTGGACGGCACAATAGAACACAGAATAAAACAGATGGACAAGGACACTCACACTGACCTGAAGAAGGCCTTGGAGTAGGCCAAAAGCTTAAATCATCTACAGTGTGAGTGTCCTTTTACGTGTTATTTGTTTTATTCTGTGTTCTATTGTGCCGTCCAAAAGTTATATTGCTCTCGTGAGTACTTCCGCATCATCGTTATATATATATATATATATATATATATATATATATATATATATATATATATATATATATATATATAAACACTCACACACACACAAGAGGGAGGTCTGAAAAGTTTCCAACCTAACAAAGGTACAAGACATTTTTTTCTGACATTTTCTTAGTCGGAAACTTTTCAGACCACCCACGACTATTATATATATATATGTATATTATATACGCACATATGTATGTGTGGTTATATATATACATATATAAATGTACGTAAACTACATACATATATTTACACACACAAATACATACATTCAAGGGTACACTTTCTTTTTCTTTCTTTACCTTACGCATATTGGGAAGAAACACCGGGGATATATCACCAACTTTGCACAACGACGCAGTGGTGTACATAGAACTGTGAAATTTAACTAATATCGGTTCATATTAATCTTTCACTAAAGTGCAATTCATTCATATAAAGTACACACTCTGAGGTAGCCCTATTACACAGGGTCCCCGTCAACACATGAGCACTAAACCTTCGGATATTTCGAGTGGAAACACTAACATGGAAATGCTCTCAGTCGCATGTTTGCATGACCCTCCACAGACACAACGGGATGTATGGCTGATACGATCGATGGGAATAAAAATAAAACACGGGGAAGAGACGGCGGAAGATAAAAGAATTCCCATAAAGCCTTTATTAGATATAAATATACGGGGGCGCCGGCCGCATCGACTCTTTCCTCTATTGAGAGACGTCTCGAGAACGCTTTTCTATATTTTTTAAGCCATGGTGAGGGTGGTAGAATAAAGAGGGAAAGAGGATGGAAGCCAAAAATACAAACACATTCACACACACAAACACAAAATCACGCACCCGCCCACACACACAAATAAGAAGTAAATACATACGAGTATATTATGCATAAATGCATGCGTGTGTATACACACACAAATACATATATATATATATACACACACATAGAAATAGATACAAGGAAAGGGGATAGGAAAAAACATAAAAGACGAACACAGGACAGGTGGGGAAGGCGGATTTGAGCAGATCACAAATGTAAAAATATTTCCTTAACCGGGAGTTGAACACCGGACCTTCCACTTGCCGGGCGGATGCGCTAGGTCCAGTGTTCAATTCCCGGTAAAGGAAATATTTTTACATTTGTGATCTGCTCAAATCCGCCTTCCCCACCTGTCCTGTGTTCGTCTTTTATGCGTTTTACTATCCCCTTTCCTTATATCTATTTCTATGTGTGAATGAATATTTGTTCGCCATATGGCGGGAATTCGTATTTGAAAAAATATATATGGAAGGCAACGGGAAACCACCTCAATTATCATTCCCAATACCAAATAATGGACACAAGAGTGATTTCATATGTCCATCTATAAACCATCCTTAACCGGTGGATTAACCAATAAATATATATATTTATTTATTGGTTATTTATTGGTATATACACACAAAGTGCATTTTACAGTTACACACACTAAGTATATACCACTTTCTCTGCATTTGATATGTGTGTGCATTCACACGCACATATATATATATATATATATATATATATGTGTGTGTGTGTGTGTGTATATACATATATATATATATATATATATATATATATATATATATATATACACATATATATTTGTATATGGCTGGGGAAAAGTAGGGAACGAGGGACTGAGTGGGAACAAAGCGCACGAGAGGGGGAAAGCGTGGTGGTGGAAATAGCACCCCACAGCCACACTCATGCACCCTTAGGCTTCCATTATTGGGGGAGAGTGGAGAGCGAGAGGGCACTTAACGATGATGCGCGGTGATCCTCGTTCGAAACCCTATCCTGCGCATCTCACAACTTTGAGTCTTAAGTGTGGAAAATACGTGTAGTTCGAACAGGGCATGAAGTAAACGGAAATGAAAAAAAGGTGGTGGTTCCTTTTTGGATCGACGGTGAGGATATGGCATGGTTCACGAATAACAGCTACAGTATATAAAACGATAAAGGAACATATAAATAAATTTCCAATTAAAGCATTAAAATATGGAGAAATAGTTAAATAAATGTGAAAGGAATGTAATACGTGTATACTGAACACAATAAAGAAACAAATTGTTGGAAAAGTACCCACTTAGACAAAGGCTTTGACGGTCTCAGCCAATTTAATCTGTGAGAATAGGTCTCTGGTACCCCATCTGTATGTTGTCTACAGCGTTAAATACCCCCTCTCCCAGTGGAATATTATTTTTATTAACCTTTTATTAAAAATATGTAATATAATTTTCTATTCCCCCCTTTCTGAAGAATACTTTCTCGGATAATTTTGCAGTTTGGAAACAAAACGTAAATATTTGACATCACGAGTATCGGCCGAGTCCCTGTGACGACCAGTGAAAACACGCTTCAGGCATATACATATACTGGTATATATACTTTTATATATATGTGTGTGTATAGTATAAATACTTATTTGTATACATATGTATATATATATATATATATACCAAGTACGGGACTATAATATGAGGATCAACAAGAAGAAAACTAAAATCCTTTTTGTGGAAGAGAGAATCTGAATGCAGATATCACAATTCGAGGGGTGACACTAGAGCAAGTGGAATCCTTCATCTATCTGGGCAGTAGCATAACTTAGGATGGAAGAAGCTCGACAGACATCAAGCGAAGAATAGCCCAAGCTAAGAAGGTGTTCATTGAGAAGAGGTAACTACTCTGTTCAAAGTACATAAGATTGCAAACAAGGAAGCAGCTCGTCAAAACGTTCGTATGGGGCATGAAACTCTAGGGATCGGAGACATAGAAATTTGGAAAAGAGTACCAACGAATAATAGAAGCCTTTAAAACATGTTACTGGAGGATAATCATGAAGATTAAATTGACATAGGAAGAAACGAGGAAGTAGTGGAAAAGAGCTCGTGGAAGAGGAGAGGAGGGTAGGACCATATACAGAGCCCTACGGCAAAGAAGAACTAGATTGATTGGAAGTACCTTGAGGCAGAATGTTTCAAACATAATAAAAGGAAAAATTGAAGGAAAGATCCCTTGAGGAAGCTCAAGAGAAAAGTATAGAGAGCAAATGAAGAAGGACGTAAAACAGCGAACATATCCGAAGATGAGGCAATTAACACTATACAGGGAAGAGTGGAGGGCTACAGTAAACCAATCTTAGGATTGAAATACTGATGATGATGATATATATCATATATATATATATATATATATATATATATATATATATATGTGTGTGTGTGTGTGTGTATACATAAAAATATATATACTTGTACACGTGTATGTAAGTAAATGGTCGTATGCTTGTGGATATTGTGCTTTCTTTCTTATACAAGGGTGGGGAGATCACACTGAAGACTCCTTCTTGGAAACGACAAGTACACTTATGCATAAATGCATATGTGACTATAGTCACATTCACAAGGTTTAAAAATAAAAGAATGGTGAAGTAGGATCGATTTCTTTCCGGAGCTCTCTCATAATCGTGTTCGCATTTCTACCGGCACGGCAGCGAAGGCGCGGGGGAAAAATAAGAATGAGATCGGGAATGGATTGTGAGTGAGTTGGAGGGGCGTTTGGATGGGAAACGTATTGAAGGGCGGATAACAAACAAAAGAACTGCGAAGAGCGGGCACGAGGAGAACAGTGTACGTGAGAGATAGCGAGGAGAAAAATCGAAAAACGAAAACCACGTACCTTTAACCCTCCCCTTCATTAAGGCTTTTTCTCCCCAATGAGCTTCCGTGTGCACCATACCTATCGGTTTGCGTCCTGGTGTATGTATTTGTGTGTAAAACGCACGTGGACTCGGAGCTTTTAGCAAGTGAAGAATCTTTGAGGTGAGTCGTTTCGTGAGCTCACCTCCCTTGGAGATTTCCATTTGTAAAAATCCCGCAACATTCCTCCATCCCGCTGCCGCCGTCACTCCCCTCTGGCGGCGCGCGGTTGGAATCAGTGGGCGCGCGCGCACGTATGTGTATTTTTGCGAGGGAGAGATGGGCAGATGAGGATTGGGGGGTTCGGGGGGAGGGAGGGAGGAGGTGTTGGCCAGGGAGGGGTGATAGCGGCGGTGGGTTGAAAGAGAGAATGGCCCGGGAGAACACGGGGGCTGAGGAGAAGGTGGAGTAGGGGGTGCTGCGGTCGTCATCCTCCTACCCACCCCCTCCCGCTTCCGCACGTATCTTTTTTTCCGTTATCCTTTGTTTCGCTTTTTCCCCTTTTTTCTGTTAAAAAAATGTTTCAAGACTGATGTCGAATGGTGAAGCAGGACAGCCCACTTTTTCAAGAATGGCGAGGGACTCGTGTCGAGGGCCGCCGCGATCGGTTCTCAAGATGGAGACGGCGTTTTTAAACGACGATAACACACTAAGGTGCCTATTGGACCATAATGGGAGGGAAGAAAAACAGGGAATAAATACGCGTGCGGAATAAAGTTGTCAAGAAAATCATAAGGTTATATTTTTAAAATTCAAGGAACTCAGAAAAGTTTTAAAGATATGAATTAAAGTATCCTACAAGAGGTATCCTTTCCTAAGAAATCCTCCGGGTCATTCCCGTCTCTAAGTTCTCAGATTTTCGTGAACTAAATTCTCAAAAAGAAATTCATGAAATGTAGTTAACTAAACGATATTTTTTCAGGGTCACCCTGAAGTATTTCGGTGACCCGATTGAAGACAAAATTCTAATTTGCTCTGGGAGATATGCCTGAGCGTAGCAGACCTTAAGGATACTTAAAATATATAAATATATTTTCCCGCGCTCGATTTATTAAGAAACTGTAGCTATTATAACATAGGATTTTTTAATAGTACCAAATGATCTAGATTACGAAAATCAAATTTAAATTATGTTATGTCGTTGCCACTAATAAATCCTCGAACTAAATTGAAATATCAAAAAAATATTAGGATAGAAAGAGAGCGATAAGCTATTTAGTAATGAGGGGCAGTCAAATGAAAACCGAACATACGTTGCAACAACCAGTCCGCGCACTGACAAGGACTTAAGCCAACAACCGCGTGCGCCTGTCAATATGCAGTTCTCCTACCAGAGTGATGGCAATATCGATGCGTAGAAACAGTGTTGCCACTTTTTTCCCGGTTATGGTGGGTGTTCAGTTTTGGTTTGACTGCCCCTAGTACAATAATTATTGTTACTTCCTTACAAAATTCAAGCATATTTATATTAGTGAAAGAAATAATACTTATACTAAAATGCAAACATTTATAATCGCGAGACACCCGGAACTATGGCTGATTTTGAAATATGATAATGGGTGTTGAACAAACCAATATGCGAAATATCGAATTCAATATATCTGGCATGCAGAAAGCCGTTTTGACAGATGAGTTGTCCAAAGACATCGACTGACATTTGAACCCATAGCCCTCCGACAAGAGTCGCACGCAGTACCAACAGCAACATAAGAATAAGGCTAATTCAGCATACGACTCATCCTTCTCTCATAGACTCCATTGCCATCCTTTCTTTTTCATAACTAGTGTTTCACCGTGTTTGTACACTAGCTCTCTGTACCATTATCGCACGGATCTGGCGACTTATGTACACATTGTACAAACTGCTCTACACAATGTTCCGAAAATCACCGAAAAATTCAGATACTGGTTAGATATTCACAAAAAAAATTAAGGGAAGTTTGCAAACATGAGATATATTTTTATATGCTTGCTTTTCACTCCACTAAGCCATCGCGAATGAGTGCGGGAAAATAAATCTGGGGATAATTCAACTCGTCATTCTCTTCCTTTCTTTCACGATGCCTGACCTGTCGATGTAATGCAGAGTCTGATAATTTACCTCGATTTAGTATTACGACGCGATTGGCTCCCATTTAATTAGTTCAAGTGTTCAGTCTTTTTGTCTTCGGGACCTTTCATTTTGTCAGAGTTTGAACTAATTGTACGGGGAGCAGCCTGGGGATCTTTCCTGGCAGTTTTTCAATGCTGCACACACGGGAGGAGGAACGCGGGGATCGACTTTGAGTGATTCGGCCTCGAGCGATCGAAAACCCGAGTGATTGTTTGGAGGTGGAAAAAGATGCGGGGTACAGTGGGGGGTGGAGAAGCCTGCGTTAGAGAGAGATTGAGCGAGGGGGAGGAGGTGATGTAAAAGAGGGACAGACAGGAGTGGTAAGAAGTTCGTCGCGCTCCTTTTTCTTCCCTCCTTCCCCTTAAAGGATGAGAGGAAGGGAGAGATGACGGGAGGGAGTGGAGGAAGAATACATTGAGACGATGTACCGATGCAGTGGGAAGGGTTATATAACTTTGAATGGGACTGAGGTTACATGTAGTCGAATGGTGGAGGGGAGAAAGACATAAAGATGCTCGAAGGACGTCTCCCTAAAGCATGAATCAAATAATTACTTCATGAGTAATTCTATTGAATTTGTACTCGTACGTGAATGGTATGATAATGCATACTCAGTATGTTAGTAGGTATGGGATGATAGTCGATCATAAGAATTTGACGGTGATGAAGCTTTCAAGAAACTGTAAGACTAAGTTAAACATTAATTTTTGGAGGCATAAACTAGAGCAACTACAGTTATTATGTATAGGAAGTGTTCTGTGGGAAAATAATAATTTAAAAAAGGGTGTCATTAGTCGTTAACTTTTAAGATGGTTTAGATATACACATTTTTCAAGCAATAATCTCTTAATATTAGACCTTTACTACCCATTATGAATAAAGTGTTACATTTCAATTAAAATTTCCCATCTACTTTGCCTCAAAATATGTCCCTTTTACAATTATTAATTAATGATAAATTACATATACTGCAGAAATGCAAAACTTAAATGATCACTTATTTGCTCTTAGTCAAGAACTTGCAGCAAATTCTTAGTGTACACAACAAAATAACTGCTAAGTAATAACCCTTCAGCAGAGGTTACTCACGATGTGTGGTGTATCGAATGGTTTAACGGTATTCAGAATGCAATTATTCCACAGAAAGACTAGAATAACAAAACTATCATCTTTGCACTAGAGTGCTACCTTTCGGGAATTCCTGAAACGTTTTCTTTTCACTTCGTCCGTGCCCGTCAAGCGAAAATCTATGTCTCATTAGGATCCCCAGGGACCTAAAGATGAATGGAATGGAATAATGAGGAATGTTTACTCGAGGGTACATACACACTTCAAGCATATAATTTAGCGCTCCATTATTTTGGTTTTGCGCTTGGAGCAAGTCACGAAACTGATATCAGCCAAGAAATCTCTAGATACCCATTCATACGTACAAAAATTATAAATTATAAAATCGTCCGTTTGATTAACTTTGAAATGAAATGATAATCAACTATCAAAATTTTTAACCATAATTTTTCTCCAATATGGAAAGTTAAGCTTGAATCTATTCGGGCAGTTAATTTGATTTCACTGTTCCTCATAAAAATGCGTAAGATCTTCATGCATGTATTTTCATGCTTAGTATTTTCCAAACTATTGATTAAAATGTGCCAAATTTCATACAATAACATTATAAAGAATTGTCAGCATAAAAAAGCATGTATATTAATCATATTTACAGGAATCACCATGCGTACGGATTGACGTTTTTTAAACTTTAAATGTCTCAATTTTGAACCATTATTTCCATTATATTATTATATAGTTTATATTATTTTGAAACGAGTACAAAAAATCTGTAATATTTATCAACTATTCACTGGATCATAGTCTTCATCAAAATATCCTTTTTAAATATATATTTTGGATTATTCAGAGTCAGATTTTACCTCATTTATGTGAACTGCTTTGTATGCACTTTTCAACATTTTGTGAAATACGTTATTCCATAAAATTCGTCTTTCATAGAGGATAATTACTGGGAAGTAAACGAACAATAGGCATTTGTACTTCTGTCTATGCATGTTGTAATATGAATAACCTAAATTATTATAAATTTGTTTGATCATCCAAAATTTTATAGGAAGGTGATTCCCTCCCGAGAATCAAAACCAGAGTGTTATACCAGAAAATAAAATCAAGAATAGCGGTTCCGGGAAAAATTACTGGAGTAATAAAATCCTTGTTGCTAAAACAAAAAAAATTCCTGAATCATTACTTAGCTGAAATTATTCACCCGTTCTATTTGGTAGTAATATATTATTTATATCTTGGGCAAAAAAATAGTACCAGGGATCACATTCAAAATATTACAATCACTCACGTTCTAACCATTTGAATCAAATTCTCTTTTACACATTATTTCAAGTTTCTTTGAAGCTTTGCTGGAAATGACAAAGTTACCTATTGCGGTACAATATGCGAGTAAATACGTATATTTAGGGATGTGACAACCCAGGGATAGAGCGTTTGACCGAGGGTGCCACGTTTGATTCCCGGGCCCACCTCTCTGGGCACCCTTACCTATGATTTGTGATGTTTCGGGTACCAGATATTCCCGGGAAACCGTATCCGGAACAGGGAAAGTTCTCCTATCCTTATGCGCGAATTTCACCCTCCGCTGGGTGAATTCTATCAAAACCCATTCAACCAACCTTCGGGTTGATAGGTAATGGTATTTCTTCTTTGAAGAACTCTCGTCCCAAGAATCTCTTAACTGAGCAAGTTTGTCTAAATTTAACCTTAATCTGGCATTAATGTTTCAAGTTTAAACGCAAGTCATGCACTACGCAGCACAGTCATCTGATGCAAGACTAAAAGAATAAAATCATTCACCCAATATTTTTTCGATAGTATACACTGAAACGTTAAGATGGTAAATATGTCGACAGTAGGAAGAAATTTCCAATGGAATGCAAGTCCAATTCTCATGCAAAGGTTAATGCTAAAACGCCGAGAACCTGTTTCATTTCAGTTGTCTTCATTTTCATGCTAACTCCCCTTTCTATAGAATTCTGCGATCGGTATGTGTTGGATCTAATGTCAGCCACTGGAGTACTCCAAGAGTATATTTGATGGGTTCTTTGTAGAGGAATAGCTATCCGTATAACTCTCTTAGCAATGTCCTACATTCAGGGGAGCATAATAAAAGTTATATTGTGCGTATGAATTGGTAGCAAAGCCGTAAGTAGGGATTTATGGGTGAAGAGATGGATCCTCGCCAATGCCTTTCATTGACTATTCATACCTACGAAAACATGAACTGAGAGCGATCCATTTATCTTTTGCTCTAGACCTCTACATTTTCCATTTGGCATAGGCAGGTTTATGTATCTAAAACACTTTTTACTAACAAATGTCTGCAAACCTCTGGAAGAAATAAAGGTGCCGATCATAATTTCACTACGCATTTAAAAATGCATACTTCAGGATTAATTTTATTCTCTCTTTTCATCGAAAAAATCCAGTGAAGAGAGAATTTGTTGTTTTCAATTCAGCATAAAGAGGGAAATTACATTAAGGAGTTATAAAATCTAAAACTCGTAAGACTTCATAAAAAAATCACCACTTGTTAATACAGGAAGAGCACGGAATGAAATCAAAATCAGTTTTGGAATTTATTACCTGTTACCGATAAAAAAGACCTTTAATATGAGCTGAGAAAAATATTAAAATACATTATTAATAAATAAGGGATAATATATATGCTAAACTTTGTCTTATTAATATTTATATTAACCTAAATAGGCATGAATACTGTTAAAACAATCAATTAAAACTGAGCACTGATTTTGACATAAATAAGAAAAGTTTCATGGCCAAATACACAGTTTGTACCAGGAGCAGTTGATCTCTAGAATTTACGTTCTATGCCTTTCGTCTTCGGCAATGTCGAAGGAGAAATTTACATGGGCTGTCTAACTTATTTTCCTAATTAAAATAGCGGAATTAATGTTTACCTAGAACTAAGCATTCCACTACATTGTCAGTTTTTGACTCTGTCGCGCCATCACCCCGAGAATTAAACCTTTGCGATCTCTCCAAACCTCTCCATTGCCTCCCCGAGAAAATGCATCCGCTCTTCCGTCATCTACCACAGGCAGTGGAAAGACGCAATGCTCTCAGTGCATTAGCCGCGGTTAAGTGGATCCGCAGTAAAATCTATTGGCATTATATAAGAATACAGAATATTTGGATAAAGCATAGAGATCGAACAATAGTCCTGAATTATTTGTAAAATTAGGGGTTTTTTATTAGACAAATACAAATTACTCTATTTATTACAAATTTCTTTACTTCGGTAAGCGAGATGTTATGATAAAATTAAAGAACATTCGTATCAGTGTAAACTGATAACAGGAATATTTTTTCAGTGTAAACTGATAACAGGAATTTTTTTTCCTCCTATAATTATTTGCAATTGGAACAGTCGAAAACAATGCGCTAAGCCATTTGATCTGCTAAAATATATGCAAGAAAATCTAAAAACTCTAATATAAATTGGCCTAATCCTCGTTACATTACGATATTAGCCCTTACAGCGGCTTTTGAAATGTTAATAGTTTCCGAGTCAGAATCTTCAATAAATACATATCATTATTGCATAAATTAAATTGTTTTGGCGTAAAATTCATTGAGTAAGATGTTGTAATTCACTCTTGTAACACTCAATCGCATTTCTTCACTTTTGTTTTTGACCAGTATACGAAAGTTCAATCTGCAGTAATGAAATTTGGAAAAACTTACACTTTAGAAAATTTTGTGAAAAACAGGTAGTTATACATTTTTGGATGAATTTTAAGGGTGCTGTGAACAAATTAAAAAATATTAGGTGCATTATTGGTTTTGGTACTTGTTAAGGAATTTATTTTGAAAAAATATTACTTTGGTACATTGGTAAAAAATTAGAGAAAGGTTAGTGGAAACCATAGGTGTAATGAATATGGATATATTTAGATATATGCAGGAGCTTATCTTAGTCTGTCAAAACGCTAACATATTATCATCATTTCGTCATCCGCGATTTTTTAGTGTATAGGAATGGTGCATTTAAAATAATGGTCGGTTTAAGCTGAACCTATTTTGGATAATCTTACCTAAGATGTGGTAGGAGTAAGCAGCAATTAAAATTATCGAATACATGTAAATGGGATTCTTTAACCCAATTTTATGAAAACATATTCCACTAAGAATAAAAAAAGATAAACAAGACCGCTATAAGCATCAAAAGACACTATTTGTGCAACCATTTATGTTAACTTATGAAATAGTAAACTTAAAGATTTATGAATAATCTTAAGATTTAGTTCAACACTATTTTCTCTAACTGGTGACCAGATATCCTCTGCCTCACGACAAGAAATGACTTTTTTAGGTCTAGGTTGATGTAGATAAGTAATATACAGAACATAGTTCTGCCAACTTAAAAAACGCCATTAAATTTTCCCCCGTAAACCTTGTTAACATTTTTAACACATCCTAAAAAAGTAATAAAATACTTGATCCTTTTAATTTTAAACCTTAAAAGAATAATCCGCGTCACGCTGTGTTATGTAAGCTTCCGCAAAAATTCAAAATTATTTGAAAAATTCAAACGGAGCTTATACAAAATAATACGAAGATAATACCTAGATATTCCTTCCTATTCATTTTCCTTTTGTACGGTAGTCATATATTTTAATTTTTTATTCCAGTTTCCTTCTTATGCGCCATTTGTGCGCTTTCACTAATGGGTTTCGTCGTGGGAAGTCCTTGAAATTCTCTATGATAAACTTACTGCATTACAACTCATCAGATATAACTCCATTAAAATCAATGATTCATTTTTATCAAATGGTAATGCCTCATAATTAATAATTTTTATTATCAAACGATGTTGAAGAGAATATTCACAAATTATCTTATAAATGACCCGTGGTTTGGTCGCAATGAAGCAGAGTAACCTTTGCGAGGGTAACTTGTCTCCACTAAATTATCGCCGTATTTAAGTACAGCAATCACGATGGATCTGTAAGTTGTGATTTTGTTAAAAGTAAGAAAATCACTATAATAAAAGTAAGACAATCAAGTGTTTCCTCTTGAAACCATTAAAAACCATTGTTTTATAATATTGATATATGTTTCATGTTTTAATGTAATTTATATATAGTTTAATCCTTCGGAATGAGACTCGTTTCGTCCGTTTTTTTATATGTTATAAAATTATTTAAACTGAACTCTTACGCAAAAAATTTCTTTGGACGTATGCATTATGCGCATGCATTCGGCTCGTTGGTCATTTCTTTTGAGTTTGATAGTAAAAGGATATAGATTTTTTAAAGATGATTTGTGGGTTATTAAGATGACGAAGAATTAGATTTTATTCATACCGATGCAGATATCTGAATTCATTTTCTACTTCTTTAGCCTGATATGTAAAAATTAATTTATTTAGGCAAATTCTTATACGGTAAAAAATAAGACAGAGATATGCTTCTGTATGCTAGCTTCATGGATGAGTCAGTCATATTTTTTAAGCTAACATGAAAATGAATTTGCAGTAATATTAATTAATTTCTCCTTCATCTTTACAGGTATGGTTTCCACCAGCGATGGCTACTTTCTCATTCACTTCGTAGAGTACCTGTGGTAAGACGCAAATATCTTTCAGTATCGTTCATTTTCATTTTACAGGGTAGATTTGTATGTATTAAAGTTCTGTAATTCTGATGTGTGTATATTGCTGAGATTAGATGTTAGATTTCAATTCATGATTGATTAATTCATACATATTAATGAAAATATCATATGAATCACTATGGTCAATATCTTTAAGTATTTCGATTTTAGAATTCTCTGATCTCTCTATATCTTTTTCTTTTTGTCTTCACCTCTTTACGTTTGCAATTTAAGGTGTTTTTGCTTTCCGGAATCAATTCATTTAAAATATATGCATTTTCCATGTTCTGCGCCTTATGTTGACCTCAAAAGATCAATAATCAAGGAATCCATAATAATCAACAAATATTTTTCACAATTGGCCTTTAATTTCATTACTGATTTCCCTGGGATGAATATATCGGGAAACAGCTAGCAGCACGGAACTATCCAACGGTAAATTTAACCCGATTTATGAAATTAGCACACCTTGTAAACTCGCGCGAGAAGAGTTTACACCAACATATAAAAATAAAAATCGTAGAAATTATCATATGTATAGTATATTTTTATCGCATGTCGTGAAAAATAAAAAAGATAACCCTCCGATTGAATCTTTTAAGAATTTCTATCCTCCACTCCAAAATAAAATAAACAGCACGTGCTAATCAACAAACACCTTCAAAATATTTCGAGGATAAAATTCCAAAAACCGCCGCGATAAAAAAAGGAAATGGGTGGGAAAAAAATAATTGAAGAAAACGAAAAACAAATATACCCCAAAAAATCGGGAAATATTCTCAAGCACCCCAACTTTCTCTCTCTCTCTCTCTCTCTTGCTCTACGTGGGCGCCTCTTCCTATCCCCTCTGATTACATTCACTGCGCGTGCATTCATATCACATACGCGTACACATTCGACGGGTGCCCGTGCGGACGACGCGTTTTCATTTTTTCTTCGAGCGTTTCGTTTTTTTTTTATTCTCGACGCTTTCGCGTGTATACCTACGCAGCGGTGTGGGTTCGTGCTCGTATTGTTGCTCGGGCGTGCGTGCATATATCTACCAGGGTGCGCTGCCACCGCCACCCCCGGGGGCGGGTTCGTATGCGGCTGAGTGTGGAGGGGGGGAAGGAGAGTGAGGTTTTTTGGTGCCAAACGGCGAAACCTTTTGAAAAATTCGCAACCTCCTGCTCGAGGGGAAAGGGGGACGGAGACACGGAAAGCCAAGTACAAATGGGATGGTTTTTGGAGGAGGTACGGGGGTGAGGGGGGGAGTGGAAGGAGGGGAAGGGGGGTAGAGTGAATTTGGAAACCGACGTGAAAGAAATAAACCGTGCTGGCATGGGGAAATAAAAAAGGGGACTTTCCGTTATGCCTTTATTTCTTCATGGCCACAACATGTTTTTTGTCAGCATCATTTTTATTTGTTAGGAACAAATTTTGATTCGCTCTTTTCTTTAGTTAAAAAAAGGGACGTTAGAGTAAGCAGAGAGGAGAACGAAAAAGATCTTTCCACACGTCGATTTTTTCATAGGGTGTTAATTTTACGCAACGGTTTTTATGAATTCGCGATTGAAAATTTTGCACAGGATCAATTATTTAATAACGTATTTTTTTACGGAGAAAAACTTATACAGAAGTGCATAAACAGAAATAAATCCTCATTGTTTCATTTACTGCACGCATCCTAAGTTAAAAATGCAAAAAAACACAACAGCATCCTAAAATTTCAAGGCGGCGCAAGGAGAAAAATATAAACGTTAATCAACTTATATTAATTTATAATAGAAGTATATTTGATATTTTATTTGGTAAATAGGTTTAGATGAAACGAAGAGAATTACCAAAGAGGAATTCCCACAGGAAGCTGACAGTAAAATGAGGCGCGTGGATAATGTAAGGAGAATGGTGGATACCATGGGCATCTTCTAGTCGAAGCGTATTTATTAAGTAGTTATTGAAACGTCCATTACAAGAGATTTCAGGTCTATCATAAATCACATGAACTCATGCACTTATAACTCTTTCAATCAGAGGATTAGTTGGCATAAACTTAATTTATTTTCATTTTGTACAAATTTTATTACAATCTGAGCTTCTCCGTCCTCTTTTCTGGTGCACTTACATGTCTCGTAACTCTTTTGTGTTATGTTACTTTCTCTTCCTCCTTCGAATGTTACTAATCAATCCATCGTAGCTTAATGTGTTTCAAATGCTGGTTTTCCTCACCCATTTAGCATATCTTATGCTGAAGTCTCGTCCGCATTCCCTTATCTTTATACTCCATTTCTTATTACGCTTGTCAATAGGATAATTTTCATCTGCCCCTTGCACCAGATGTCAGGCTTAAAACTTTCATCGACCTAGTTTTCCTTTGACTCAAAATTCCGGTCCATTTTTTGGGATATTTTGACATTTGGTCATTTTCGATATTTTTCATATATTTCTACTTTAAATAAACTTTATAAATATTATTTAACCTACTTTACATTCAACCCTGCCATATTTGAGCGTAATTTTCGGCAAATTATTAAGAAGATAATCGTAAGGTTTTCTTTAAAATTTAGATAAATTCTATTTTAAACGTGTAGTAAAATATAATGTAGGTATAATGAATAAACTTCTCCGTAAATGTTAAGCGTTTAGATGATGAATATAGAGATTTAGTAGACCAACTTCGGTTTTTTCAATCAAATAAATAGAGAAAATTGTAACTAACAACCTGTAATGGGTGATAGATATTATTATCGAGAAAAATCAAATTATAAATCTATGAATATATAAATGAAATCATTTGCGAAAGACTAAAACAAGTGCCAGAGAAAATTAGAATGTTGAAAAAAAAACGATAATCACAGATCTTTTTCTTGAATGCGACCATCCAGTATTACCAAAAGGAATTGATAGATGACACAGCGCGAAATTTTTCAAATAACGGATGCTGACTCGTTGTTTTATTTCATCAGTCACTTCTTCACAAGATATTTTTTTGCGACGGCCGTTATCAATATTGAGGATATAAGGGAAAGTCGCTGAAAATATATTTTAAAAAAGTTCGTGACGGTAAAAGTAGACGGGAGACAGAAGTGGAGGGCCCCAATGTTGGACCGGGGAGAAAAGTGCTTTATACGAACAACATCTCAAGTCTCTGCGTGCACGCGAAAGCACGAGCAATCATACGAAGGGTGAAGGGAAGAGCGAGGGAAAAGGAGCGGAGGAGAAATTATTTATTCCACGTCTCTCTTTTCTCCATCCGCCGAGAGATAAAGAAATATGGCGAGACGGAGGTAATTTGTTGAAGCGAGAGGGCGGGCGAGGATAAATATTTGAAACCATTCTCATTGTCGTTACTCGCTTCCAGTTCCTCGGGCCGCGACGTTTCGACCACTGTTCTCACGCCTTTGTCTTCTTCGCAAGAAAAAGCACTTTTCATGCGCAAAAAAATGTTATATCCGCCGAAAAACGAATGTTTAGACACTAAAACTGCACTCCCAGTAAGGATACGGCTGCTCTATATCAAATCTCGAAAATATGTTTGAATATGAAAACGCAGTCGTCCATTTCAAGTAAGGGAATATTTTTTTTCAATTTAGTCATCCTTCGGTAATAATTGTTTCCGACCCGCGTGGCATGGTCATTCCATATGATTTTTTCATCATTAATGACACTTTGATTTTGTTTTCAGGAAGGTTAAGGCGGAAATGTAAGACGCAACAATGACGGCATGTCTTAACCTTCTAGCTTATGGTGCCTCTGCCACGTTCCGAAAAGAAATTAAACTCTCAAATACAAAGAAAAAATGGCATAATTTCCGTCTCATTTGCTTAATTCCAATTTCGTATCAATCACTTCCTAGTCCGTAAATGGTGTAATTTCCCCAAACTTACAAAAAAATATGAATTATAGAAATTATTTATTCTTATAAAACTATTTAATCTCCATTAATAATTTTTCAATTTACAATTGATATTCTAATCCAATATTTTCCTTTTTTTTCAACACTCGAGCAGTAAATTAATGCCATAGTATTGATTACCATTAACCAAAAGACAAGTAAAAACCCGGGATATGTAACGTGCTTGCGCTACTCGTGGAAGTGATGAAGTATTTGGAATGTATTTCAGAGAAGAATCAGGATCAGTTAGCAATTTAGACATTACTTTCAATGTTGAGCTGACGTGGCCATATGGCGTATTGCCCTGTGGGGTTTTACGCGGAATGACAACTTCGTCTTGAACGCTTGAATCTCTCACTGAAGGCGGCCTTCTCAGAAGTTAGATCTTATCTTGAAACCCGCCTCAAGCATTTGTGACCCAGCGCATAAATGCCGATATCATGAATTAAACAAAACTAAGATAAAATTCGCCTAATTCATTGGCAATTGCTGCTAGCTCGTTGAATTTTTCAAATGGTTATTATAAACGCTAGTATTGGGAGCCTTTTAGAACAGAAAAATCACACGCAAGCCTTAACCAAGCGGAAAGTTACAAAATCGTAAGAGCTTAATGCTGACGGAGAGGAAATAATTTTATTTAACGTGCATTTGCCAGGCAAGATCGTATTTACAAGTTGAAATAAATACA
This sequence comes from Hetaerina titia, assembly GCA_037158775.1. NCBI lineage: Eukaryota > Metazoa > Arthropoda > Insecta > Odonata > Calopterygidae > Hetaerina > Hetaerina titia. The sequence goes on along the minus strand of CM073773.1, from coordinate 102,272,596 downwards.
CAGCTGATATACCAGACATAGATATATAGACAGGCAAGTTTCTTCCTCTATGACACGTGATCACGACAGTAAATTTTGCATGCAATATTGTACTACTGATTGACTCCACTATTGAACTTTGCCTGTAAATTACTATCTATAAAGCGCAATGGACAATTAGGAACATATGGGTATATAGTAATTACTATATTATAAATGAAGTTTTGAATCGAATAATCAACGACTTTTAAAGATCCTTATAAGATATAAATCTAATCGATTTCCTTTCAATTTTAATTCTCTCAAATTAATTTCAATTCTAACGCTTGTAATGCATGGTTAATTTGGAAACTCCTCTTTTCCTTGTGACCTTTTCCCACTGAAGATGATCAAATGATGAGAAAAGCAGCGAATAAAATAGTGGTAACTACATATTTATTATTTTAGTCACTTTTTTGATTAGTACCACCTCTTCCCATTACACATGACAGTCCATATTTTTTGGTACTCTTTGAAACGTTTCCGTGAGTAAATTTACGGTTAACTATATACACTTATCATTTTAATTCATGAAAGATGATGGGGCTGTTAAAAAAAACGCTTGATTTATGCCCCAGGCCTTAAGTCTAATATTTTAATTTAGTCTGCAGCGAGGTTGATATGATTGCTGCGTGGGTCTGGTCCATCGCCAGCGACATTCGAAAATTGACCTTGACATTGTAGGAGGGACTCGAGGCGGTGAGCGTGCCCATAGACCTTGGACAAACCTTGGGATCGAAGAACGAACTTAGTATTCCACCCTCCGCTTCAAAAGGAAACAAACCCATGCTAGCTCGTTACCTCGATACCTATGGCACAAGTTGGTGATTTAAGAAAAGCTACTGCTTGTAATATTCAATCGACGTCCTCTTTTCACCCCCAGACGTGTAGATATAATTCACACATTTCAACTCAAAATCCGAGCCATCAAACACGCCCAGGAAACTTAAGTTTCAATGCTCCAAAAATGTTACGTAAATTTCACGTTCATCATTATATTTTTCCTATCGATCAAGTCTTCCGTTGTTTTATTCGTGACCGTTACCTTTTCCTTGTAAATAATGATGCACACTCCAGGTAATTGTTACTTTTCATGCGACGTTACGCATGATTCCTACAGCCAAACTGTAAAAAAAGCGATATGTAAATGAAATATTAAAACTTACACTTCAAACTCAGGAATCTATTGGTATTTGAATTGAAATTAAGTTGCCAAGTAAGAAATACCCAAAGCAATCTATCTAGAGCTTCGTTCAATACGTAGGGTTAAGTCTCGATTAATACTAAATCTAAGAAAATGTGCAATTCGCACTTCAGGGGAGCGGGGGTCAGTTTCTTTCCCTGCACGTTGTCAAAATATTTAAAGAGCAAGACTGAATGATATAAATGTGGTATGTTGGAGGGGAACCGTAAGAATCGAAATCCAACCATTCACCAAGGTTTTGACTGGACAGTTTGAAGATCTGACCTTGTCGTAAAACCTATGGTGTGTGGAATCCATATGTACGTGATAGCGGTCCAGTTTATTTTCCCGCAATACGAAAGGAGTCAGCAAGGTTGGTTCAGTTCATTTTAGTCCCTTAGCATCCGATCGCCCCGCCCCCTACTTGGGTTCAAGGAGCTCCTCCAAAATCCCGATGAATTATAAAATAGTAATAACTTCCTTATAAAAGATTCCAAACGCTTCTAACTCAAACCATTTCTTATCACAAGAAATCAAGGAATTTTCACTTGACCTATGTACTCCGGATATGGACATTTTAAACATATCCGCCCCTCCACCCCAATCCCCTTCCCGTGATCCTTGGCAAAGGTCTAATGCAGTTTCTTAGAGTTATCCACGAGAAGACGTCTTTGACTTCTGGTGGGAATTGTACAAAAAGCACCTAAGTTGCATATAAAAGGAGATTTCCCTTGTTCGCAAGTAATAATGAGACAATCGTACTTCTGAAAGGCGAAACTCAATATAACAACACCCAATTGTATGAAAAATTACACTGTTAAGAGTGCATGTGAGCACTCTACTCAGCAAAATGCTTACGTTCGAGAAAAAGGACGATATTTTTGGCAAACTTGAAATTCGTGAGGAGGAATGAAACACCAATTCCGAACAGTGGTTAAAAAACAAAATGACGGGAATTGTTAAAAAAATATCCAAAATTCATCCACCACTCGGAGTTGAGCCGGAACAGTCCACCCCGGATGGCGCACGTGAGTAACCCAATAACCTGATAACCCCACTCTCACTAGTTCAAATCCCGCCTCGGGGCCAAGAAGAGATGCCGGTCGCCGATTTCAGATCCGACAATTTCCTTCGCGCAAAAAAATAAACGCACGGTGATGGAAGAGGACTGACTGACTGCTTCTCTCTCGCAGGGAGAGCAGAGAGCACGCCGGGAAATAAAGTTACCGCCGACGGGATGAATTTGCGAATAAAAAAAGTGAAACACGAAATAAAAGTCCTGCACACAAGGCCGCAAAAGTCTCGCGATTCCGGGGAAGCCTTCCGCGCACGCGAATCGAACAACGACAATCGAGGCAAAAGATAGAAAGAGAGAGAAGAGAGAAAAAGAAAGATAAAAAAAACGGGCGTTCGCCATCACCATTATTAACATCATTATTAGGACAAAACGAAGAGGGAGGGGCGAAGGGAACGAGGGCGAGGGAGGAACTCCAAGGTGCTCGTGGAGTATGAGGGAGGGGGTCAACGGTGAAGGGCAAGGGAGAGAAAGAGGTGGGAAGGGAGATGTTAAAGAGAGACGGGGAGGGGTGGGGAGGGAGGGATGGCGGGGGGAGACGGAAAAGGGAGGTGGTCCAGCCAAGGAAGAAGTGAGCTCCCTCGGAGGAGATGTTGGGCTGAGGGGAGGGCGGTCGGCGGGTAGGGCGGTGGAGGGTGAGGCGAGAGGGAGAGAGGGGGAGATAGGGGGGAGCTGGGGGAGGAGGGAGCGAAGGTGGAGGGGGCTGAATCGATTAGTTTCCTAGACAGCAGCCTGGGCGCTCGATACCTCCTGAAACTCCAGGCCACCCTCAACGCTCCCTCTCAACGCCACGCCTGCTGCTCCCCCGATCCCCTTCTCTCTCCCTCAACCCTCCCACTTCCCTCCCCGCCCTCCACATCCCTCCTTCCCTCATCCCTCTCATGCCGCCCACGCGCAGCCACCGGAGCTCCCTGACTCACAGACACACACACACATATTACCCTCTTTCTCCTTCCCTCCTCCCCGAACGAACCCCTCCAATTCTCTCCCTCCCTCCCCGGTCCCACCTTCTCCCCGTCCCTCCGCCCATCCATCTTTCTCCCTCTGTCTCCACCTCCACACCCCCCACACCCTACCAAAAGCTCTCCGACTTCCCCCTTCCTCCTACCTCCCCTCACCCCTTCTCTTCCCCTCTCCCTCTTGAACTCACGCCCCTTTTTTTACCTTCTATCTCTCTCCACCCTCCCATTCCCCTCTCTCAGCGTCCTTCCCTCTTTGCCTCCTCCTTCCCCCTATCTCTCTCTCACTCTCCTCTCCCAGGTTCCCGAGTATGATTTCTTCTCGGGGAAATAAAGCAACCAGCTCGGTCATCCCCGCACTCGAATGCAATAGGCGCCGTGGTGCGAGAAAACCGCGGCGTCGACTCTTATCCGCGGCATCATCAGGTGGATCCCGTGGATGGGAAAAGGGGTGGTAGGGATCGGGGTGGGGAGGGACCCCTTGGTATCGGGCAGTCGTCAGGGTCATCAATCCGTCATCAGGGACTTCGCATAGCGGATGCGACGATGGCGTGCTGGCTAAAGCCTTGGCATCCGCGCCCTGATCGTAGGGATGGAATTGCTATTCATTTACGTTTAAGGTCATGAGTCAAGCCGCGAAAACATTCCCGAAGGCCTAAAGTAGTGGCGGTAACAGCACATGGGTTTTTTGAGGTCCTTCCACGCTTGAGGTTATATCTCACCGTAAACCCTGACCTGGAGGAAATTCCAATTCATACCATCTGACAGCACTCGAGCTCAGCCATCGAAATGGCTTAGCTCTCCCCGACAGCCCTTCTCGTATGCACGTGCATAGTCTCATCCAACAGACGTGCTACCCACAAGCCTGCGTCAGCATATCGCTTGCTTTCTTTTGTAAATATTTTCAGATTATCAAATTATTAAAACTGATACAATGGCTAATCTTCAATATGTTTTTCATACACAATTTATTTATCACGTGATATTGTATAATGTGTCTTTTGAACTATTCAAAAGCGATATTTTGAATATTTATTCTTTATTCTGTCAACAGCATGTTTTTCCATTTAGCGCAGGGCTTTGGATGGGCCCTAACAATATCACATTTAGCGCTGAATTTGGCAGAACCTAGTCAAAACTCAATACTAGTGATCCTGTATTATTTTGCCCTTCAGTTCTGTATACCTAATGGCAGCCTTCATATGGTAAGCAAAGCCTATTCTCTAACTTCCTCATCCCCATTTGCCTAATATTTTCTCTTCGCTCATGTACCACTACATTTATACATTTCCTCCATCGGTATTCCTGCCATTTTTGACTTTATCTGGGCTGTTTTCTTTCTTCTCGCATCATTTGTTTTGTTACCATTTATTTCTTTTTATGTATTTCTCACTTTGCAGATTAATGAATTCTTCCAAATACTCGCATTTTAAAGCATTCTAACCCATGTAAAATCTTTCTTTGCTCTAAGTGCGGGTTTTGTAACAATACACCTTTACAATATTAGTTTTTTCGATCGTTTCTTTAGGCCTAAGCTTAATTTACCCATCATCAATAACCTTCCTCTAAAAAAGTGCTTTTCTCTCTAGCCCAGTTCATCTCCTTATGTATTTCAATTCAAAATAATGCCCAAAATTGGATATTTCCCAATCTGCTTTAATTCATTAGGGTTTTATTTTTGAAAATATATGTCTGTATAAATTTTAATTCAAGATAATAAAAAAATTCGCGATTGTGGTTAATAGAAGTGTTCGAATGTACGCTTTCGTTGATAAGCGTCGTATGTCTGGGTTGGTGTAGACAATCATCATGGCCACTCACCGGGGATAAGGCAAATTCTCATCATGTTGGGGACTTCTGCAGGCTTGTCATCAAGAAGCACCCTTGTCTCGTCACTGTTCCTGCATTGGAAATAGCGTCGTAGCAATAATTGTAGTAGCACTTTGTTGCTCTTGTTCCTCATGCCGGAAATCTCTTTCATCATCAGGAGATATTTTGTAGAATTAACAGCGTTGCAAAAAACTTGTATTTGGAAGTAGGATTCATAACACACGATCATAGGCGTGAAGGCCCGATGTTTTGAGACCAATTTATGTGTTCCATTGACCCAGAGTAACACTGTCGATTGCCTCATTGGACGTACGTCACTATCTGAAAAGTCATCATTTATACAGACCATAAGGGAAAAAGAAACAGCCAATTTGAGAAATAAACACCTTATAGATCATGTGGTTGGAACAAACATATAACTATTCTGGCTGATTCTAAAGCTATTTGCACGATCATCGTACAACGCTAGTGTGCGTACAGTGGGCAACAAGTGTGTGATCTCATTGAATACATGAAATCACAATTATTCAATTTCTACTGAAGGCTAACTATATTTTCTGATCGGTGCTATGGTACGTTTTGCAGAATTTACTCATTCATTCAAGTCACTTGTCTATCGTCCATATTAAAGAAATAATCCTTAAATATGGACATCACCCAATTCCACGAAGTAAAGCCTGAAAGTCTAAATTGCACACTGTTAGAATCTTTATTATTCCCTAAATGTCTTACATCTCACTTGAATCACGTTATACGCATAACGTACATGTAATTATCAATATATATAATGGTAAATTTAAAACATTTAAATGAAAACCTAAAAAAATAAAATCAAAAATAAAACAAAAAAACTATAATGTACTATAAAGATGATATGATATTAATCCTACTATTCATTCAAATAAAAAATATTTTAGATAAAAATAGACCTCAGTGCGTAATAAACTGAATTTCTTTGTATTTGAATCATCAAAAGATAAAACTTTGAGCTAGATATTTTTTACCGGAAGAACATTTGAGGAGAATAGCTCTAGACAGCCCAATTTTAAAACGATCTGGGGTTACAGTTATAAATAATAAAGGCTATAGCTATGATAAAATTAATTTTTATAATTATATTACCGAAAAATTTAAACGTTCATATGTTTAAAATACCACTCAAGCCCAAAGACTCGGTTTTCCAACAACAAAAGTGAAGAAATAACTATAATTTATGGATGTTTCCATTACGCCAGAATTAATATATAAGAAATTAGCTGAAAATTTACCTGATGGAAAAATATCAGTTTGATACATTAATGCAAAACTAGGTTGATGCGAGATATAAAGATGGTTCTAACGGCAATCGTATCATTCTCCATGTCGTTGAAGATTAGAGTGATGACATCTTAAGCCTTATCGCAATATATGCAATATTAAGATCATGGATTCAGTTAGGCACACGACATATTACAGTTAAGAGAACGTGTTTATAAAACAACAAAAATGATAACTGAAACTCATAAAATAGGTCAAATGCAGGGACTCATAACTAGTGTTGAAAACGTCCATGCAGGGGGACTAAAAGCGAGCATTCGCATTTGATCCACGCGGGTATCGTGGCATCTCGACGAGTCATTGTAATGCCAGACGTCGTTAAAATCACCGGGATGGCACCTTCCAGCCCAGAAAACGAAAGAGTACACTGTCATGGAAGAGATCGCTTCTGCACGTCAAGTCCGATATCCACGTGGCGCGGTTTGGCGACTATGTTTCGCATTCTTCGGAATAGCGCTTCGTCCCGGGAACGGACAATGTGGCTCGGTCCGCCATTGACCAGGAAAAGGGTTTCTTTCCAGTAATTCATTCAGGAAGGGATCAGGAAGGACGAGCAATCCCTGCCACAATGATGGAATATTTTCTTTCGTACAGAGCAGAAGAACTCCAGACAATTCTTTTAAGGTATGCTCTGTGCCGGTGGTCCACCACTCATGTACGCTAATGCGCTCATGTTCAGTCCCCTTGAAATGTCCTACTAATTCATAATTGATTTTCTAATTAAATGACATTATCAATGAAGTATTCTTAAGTGAGAATACTCAAATCTGTCAGATGTTACAAGAACGCTTTTTTTAATAAGGGGCGGATTACCTACTTTCAAAAGTATTTGGATAATTTAGAATTAGATATTTCTAGAAACTGAATGACCATTTGAAAAAAAAGCAGTAATTTAATGAATCATCTCGTAATGATAACAAAATCAGCGTACGTATCTTTTCAGAGACTCAATGTTCCACCCAATGCCAGTTACTGCCAATTAGGGTATAGGGTTTCAGCTAGTAATGTTCACAAAAAATACTCGCGGCGGTGTTTTTTTCTCCGCCTTAACCCTTCGATGATGATTCTGTTCCTTCAGTGTTAGAGTTGAAAAGTTAGGTAGTAAGTTAGGCTACGTTGAACCTAAATGAACCAGTTTTTGATACCTTATGGTAAACTAACTATTCCCGAGTGTGTCAAGAGAGGACGTGGATCAGAAGGCTATTGAGATTTGGTTTGGAAGAACTAAAGAAAATAAAAAGTGCAGAAAGAAATACAAATGGAGGTGGGGAAAAAGAAAAGCTTGTTGGAATAAATTTCATAAGTCGAGACAAGTGGATGCAAGATATCCTGGGAGGATAGAGGATACTGAAGAAAGTAATTGAGGAAGAATGACAGAGTAGATACGAACTCTACAGGTATTATCCATCTATCTATTTGCATGGTACCCTACAATCCTAGGGTGTTTGGCGGTGGGTGATTACACCATGCACGCAGCATCCAAAGTAAGGGTTTTCTGAATTTTAGCAACAAAATATGTTTACGTACGTAAATAAAAATAAAATTATTATGTCAGTCATAATTTTAGGTACATACACTACCGTAACTATATGAGATATAATTCTCTACACAAACGAGAGGAGATCTTAGTAACAAGAGCTATAACTAGATTAAATAAGATGATGGCAACATATTATGCTACTTAGAATGAAAAAAGGAAAATATTGTCCCCTCCAATACCGCGGTTTGGTACAGTAATTCAGATTCTCCATCGTTCGTGGGAAAAATTACAGCTTAAATATATCTGTTCCACACTTAATTTCTCTGATTTTACTATAATATCTCTACTACTGTAGCACAGTCAGACTAATCATACATTTTTAAAATCATCACCAAATGGAATTTCCATTTTATGCAAGAGATTTAATCTTTAATGCAACCTTTCCTCCGTGAGTGATTGCCAGCCTTGTTCCTGTAATGATCTTGATATGACACTCAATTCATCACAACAACGTTTTACAGATCTTGCTTTCCTACGATACACCAGGAATTGCATGTGGAATTTAGGGAGATAGAAACTATTGAGGGCTAAAAAAAAACAAAATATTATATGCGTAATTGCTTAAACTTAAAATTTTTAGACCGTGTTCCTTGTATATTATTGGAGGCTGGAGACTTCATCCTTCAGACCAGCAAGTTATATCATAGTGAAGGCAAACTTACCTAGATTGCAAAAAATTTTGAAATGCTAAGGCGCACTAAGAGCTATCAAGTTCAAACTAAGCTAATGCGTTGCCATTATTCGACGCAGCGCTTTCTAGGTGCGAATGCCATGACCGCTCCTATGAGCGAATGTTCTTCAACGTTCGCGTGCACTTGTAGGAACGGACCGAAAGGCCAAGGTCATGCTTCTCACATTGGTGTGACAGATGTACGGTGAGCACAGTCCCTGGGCTCTAAGTGGGACAACTACGTCGGCCCCGAGGACCCCTTGGCCCCCCGTTCCCCCTGCCCACTCGCAACCACCCCAAAGATGCAATCCAGTCGCGTTCGACCCACCCCCTCCTCTCTCCGCTCCACTCCCACCCCGCACGCCATACCCCAAGTTCCTTAACCCCGCTATAAATCTCAATGAATCATCCCTTTACAATAAATTTATTCCGATCCTCCAATCTCAGTCCCGTTTTTCCCTTCCAGCGTCATGCTCCCCCACTTTCCTCCTTCTAATTCCCTTTCCTTCCATTCTCCCATCGCCCTAAACTCTTCCCATTTACATTCCTTTCCCCATCTTTTCTCCTCCATATACCATTTTATAGGATTTGACACAAACGAGCGAAACGTTTTCCTTTTGCCCTCCTTTCATGTAGGCGACTTCAATATTGTGTGTGGAAAATACTTCAACTTACTCTTAAGAGCTTTTCAAGTGCTCAGTGGTTACCCTCTATTCTTATCTCAACTCAGTCTACTCGATCGTTGGAATCTTCCTCTCCCAAAACTCCGTCCCATTATTTACCTCAAAGTAATCAAATAGGTAAATAGCAGTGATGCATTCCTGCCATTCCTGCTTTCCCTACTTACTATTTTGTCCACGTTTCCATTCTTTGTAGTGATTACCAGTGAGATTACTGAGTTCTTGGCCATTATCCCTGAGATATTCTTAGGACATGGCTGTACCATTAAAAACTTCTCTCTGGACTCTTTTGTACCACTGATTCTTTCATGCTCATTACTTTTCTAACAACTTCATATTTTCCTTTCTAACTTTGATATCCTAGTTCCTCTCCTTATTCCCTCCCATATCCCCAGCTTTTATTTTACTTTTCAGGCATTCTATGATCTTTCCTACCGCAGTACCATGGGGGTAATAACACATTCTCAACATCATTGGTATAGATATGACCCTGCACCATAGAATTATAATTTTTTATCGCTCCTTGATACTGACATACTTTTTTCTGCACCATGCCCATATCTTACCTATTCGTGAATAATGGAACCTAAATTTGTAACTGATTTGATGGATTTTTAGAGCAAATTAATATATTTTTCATCTCGTTTCACGACATTTGGTTTTCTTTATTCTTACTCTCAGGTTCTTCTCCCTCAAATGCTTCCAATCATATTAATATCATAAACATATCATCCTGTTAGCATTGAACAATTTGTATCTGATCATCTACAAACAGTAGAGAGACATTTTTTTCGATATTTTAAAACCCTATTACCCACCACTTGGGTGTGTGGTAGGGGGTGAATACTCAACAGACTAATTTTGACCCGAACATAACCGCGAGCGTCGGAAAATGTTATTCTGATCCCTTATCGCTCGTGGAAAAAATGACATCTTAAATCTATCTCTGCTACACTTAACATCTCTAATTTTATTGGTATGGCCTCTCCTGTTATAGTACAATGGGGGTAATAATACTTTTACAACATAACTGCTAAACTGCTATGTCCAACAAAATTTATACAAGAGACTTAATCTGTAATTGAACCTTCGCTCCCTAAATATACTCTTCTAATAAATCCTAAATTTTTCCAGCCTGTCTGCATATTTTTCGCATGTGTTTCACCCCGGAGAAGTTGTCGGTGAGGGTGAAGAAAATACTGATTCATGTTAAAAGGGGATCCCCATATTCTTTACGGACTTCAAATATATTATACGCATATGTTTTAAGGGTAAGGGATATACCACACTATTGCCTAATTTTTTCAAATATTTGAAAGAACCCAGAGATCTGGTTTCCTTTTTAAGGTAGCTTGAGACTGTAACCAAACATGTTCAAGAAGTAATTCTAGTTGATATCCAATACTAATCTGCTCCTTTGCTTTTTAAAGTTGACTAATGGATACGTAGATCTTGTTAAGATCTACAAATATAAAATGAGCATCCTAACTCTGACGGTGCATCTCCTCACTTATTTCCCTGAGGCTAAAAATATTATGAACACACAGGATCGGAGAGAGCTCTACAAAAAAATTCGGAGTAGAGAGAAAACTTGGATCCAGAAGATAATCGTGCGCGTGCGGTTAGCAAGAAAGGGAACGAAAGGGAGAGTTATCAGTGATTGTGGTCCAAGAGACTTTTAAGGTAAGGAATAGAGTATTATAATTCTCCAAGGAAGAGGCCCCTGGTATGAAAGTAAACATCAAGGAAACAGAAGAGTGGAAAATCGTTAATTCATGATAAAAACTTTCTGGTTAGCCATAAACAAAAGAATGAATTTTTTGCTCAGCACCGATCCCGAAAGTATTAAAGAAAAAGTTTAAACTTATGTCTTGGAACAGTAGCGCTTATCTGGAAAATTGTTGCTAATTTTAGCTCTTATATTATATTTTTATAGCACGAGGAAAGAATCTAGGAGTTGACATTGTCACAGGAAAGACATCATTACTGATGATTAGTTTCACTATACTGTAGCATCATCTAAAGTGTAGTACATCTACCTGCATATCTCATTTACCCCCACATAGCAAGTTGACAAGGATTAGAAGATTTTAGAAGTAATCAAATGATAAGTTAGGCGATAGCTAGGACTATCGCAGTTTTTTAAATCACAGAATTGCTCATATTATATTTGGTTTAAGCAAATTTTGTTGCAGGAAGAAGCCCACAAATTTGTGAAACACCCTTTGGGGTCCAAAACTGTTTTAAACTGATCGAAGAGCTGCGAAAATAAACCTTACAATTATTGATACTCGTTCCACCTTCTGTTTGTATGATGACGGTTGTGGAACACTGATTGTATTGAATGTTCAATTTAAAGAGGTTCAATGCAAATTTTACCCTGCTCAACTCTTAATTTTATCTCTCGCTCTCCTTCTCAGACCCCCGTACAATGCCTCTCCAACATTAACTTTACGTATCACCTTCAAAAAATGAAAAATAAATAAATGGCAAGGAGTCGCAAAGAATTTCTCAAGCTCTCCATCTTACCTCCTGGAAAATCTAATTTCCTCTTCCTTGCCACTATCCTTTACTTCCCCCCCCCCTCTCGCCCCCCTCCCTCTACTTTCATGGGGTACCCTAGCGCCTTCCATCCTCCCAACTCCCTTTTTCTTCTCCTCCTTCCTCATTTTTCGAAACCTTCTCCCTCCCCCAACCCCATCATCTCTCCATTTCTCTTGTACCCTTTTCCCTGCCTAACTTTGCAACTTCCCACCTTTTTCCCATTCTCCGTAATCAACGGTTCCACCCGGGCGTTGAAGCAGTAATTCGAATAATGAGGGGAAGAGGTTGAAACTTGGGGTCATTTCAACAATTTACAATGACTGCTTCTAAGCTTGAGTATTCTTCTAAGATACGTACAATTTACACGGGAGCTATACTCTGCAAAATTCGACGAATAAGTATCCAGTTTGAAAGAATTATTTGCGTTATTTGGCAACCGAACAAATTTAAATGCAATCCTACATTCCCTCAGCTTTATTCTGGTTTCCATTCCTCTCTCCTCGAACTTTATATGAAGAAAATTCGTTTTTGTTAATGCCCAGCAAACATTTTTTAATCTTTAGGAACTGTTTCATTTTCGGTTAAATTAATAGTTTTAGTGAAAAGATTTCCACTAAATATTTATAAATGAATGATAATTTTAAAATCTTAAGTGTGTATATCATTAAACTTCCAAGTTCTGGGAAAGAAGTAGATAAAAACAAAACTCTTGAGATTTTATGGGTAACAACATAAAATTCACAGATTAATATATTCATAAGTATTTAAGGAATACCCTATGATCAATTATTAGTTTTGATGCCTGAATCTAAAAGCACAAATATCTGAATTAATAATTGAACAATTGAATAGAAGAAAACTTAAAATTGAAAGGCCACTAATTCGTTCTCGTGCATTTGTGCTAGTTTGATTTGGAAGAATGATAGACTTCATTTAAAAAGTTTTGACATTCCAATTTTATTTTTAAAGTTGAGAGTCGTCTTTCATAAGGGATTCCGTTGAAAACCATGTAATCACGACTTTGTGTTCGACATCCACTGTCATTTTTCCAATAAAGTGGCGAGTATGCACAACTCACGGAGCCAAGGTTAAATCACAGATTTGAAGCTCTTGCATTAATTGGAAGGACGTCTCTTTAGCAATGATGATGAAAATGTATTATTACCTTCATTGCACTACGATAGGAGAAATCATGCAAATAAAATTAGAGAGATTAAGTGCAGAACAGATACATGTCATTTTTCCCACGAACGCTAGAGGATCATAATAACATTTTTCGACCACGTTAGGGTCATGCACAGGCTTAAATTAGTCTGATGTGTATTCAACCCCTGCCACTAACCCTGACACTAGTTTTGCAGGGTATATATTGAAAAAAAGAAAAGGAAACCGACGTCAGACGCCCGGCGCGAAAGTGGCGTGGGCGGGAGGCGATGGATTTCGTCCCCGCGGCCGTTGCATCGCGCGAGGTCGCTTCGTTTAGCCTGACAATTGAAAAGCGGAGAGCGAGTGAGTCTCTCACCCCTTCCCTCTTATCGCCACTTCGTCACATACATTTCCGTCCATCAAAACTCACGGGTGACGCTCCTGATTCACCCTTACCGTTCACTCTTCCCGTTCACTTCCCCACTCTCGTGATTATCACACCCCGCCTACTCCTGCTAACACCCCTCCCCAACTGCGCCTTGACCTCCGGTTGCCACGGGATACGCACCGCCGATGATGTCCCGATCGCATTGATTCCTTTCGAAGCGGTCGTCTGTCACCGTTGCCCTTCCTCCATCGGACGCGCCCGGGTTTTCCAACCCGAAGTACCCACCCCCATCTCCGTCTACCGCTCCCACCATCGCCCCCTGCTCCTACATCTATTACCCCCCACCACAAATCCTCCTCTCACCCCCTCCAAGTGACTTCTGCTTTCCTCTCCCTGGCGTCCCTCTTGCATCGCACGTTTCTCGCTTGTAGTGGTGGCCTTGAGATCTGTGCTTTGGGAGATATGCGGAGGGGATATCGGGGAGGTAGGTCTCCGGCGACGATGCCAGGTTTTCGGGGGCCGGGATTCGGGAATTGATACCCGCGACGGTTTTGGCAAGAGTGCGGGCCCGTTATTGGTTTGGACGGGTCGCCTTGGCGTCTGGGTCCGCCATCGTGTGTGTTTGCGGAGGAGAGAGGTGGGATGAGGGGGCGTGAAGCGTGATGCGCTCCTGTGAAGCGTCTATTCTGGGTCACCCCACTCTGGTAGAGGTCCGAAACCCGGAAGACATCACTCGACAAAAGGAATGTAATATTTTCAAGAGCGTGCAATATTCCTTCCACCATTACAGACTTCATTTTCAATTCAATTTGTTCGGAGCTGTTTCCATGGAGCCAAACCTCATTGTACGAGCAATAGTTGCATAAATATGTGAATCGCACTAATGCACTCGCAATCGCACTCACACACACAAACATATATATTGTTTCTCCGTATAATCAAAGGGAATCACACAACCCAACGTGTCCTTACACCTGACCAAAACATGTCAACGCTTAAAGCTAACAGTTTCAGGCTTAACTTTGTGGAAATACTCCATGGTGTGGGTAAAAGAAAGAGAAAAAAACTTAGCACTTCCACTCACTTTTAATACAACACGAACATGGTTTCGATGATGCGCATCATCGTCAGGTGATGATGATACGCAGTCAATGCGGCCGATGCTGCTCATCACCTGATGATGATGCGCCGCATCGAAACCATGGTCGTGTTGTATTAGTGTGTTGAAGTGCAAAGATTTTTTCTCTTTCTTTTACCCTCACGTCAACACTTATTGAACCACAAGGGATTGGCCATAGTACGAAATGACTTTTCCGTGTTACGCCGACGAAATCATATATATATATATACTATATATGAATGGGGTATATATATATACCCCATTCCATTATTTTTCATCCTGTAGACTTTTCTCCTAGCGAATTGCAGATATACCGTCTCTACATTGCCTGCATGAGAAGGCGGGAGATTTCGAGGCGAATAGGAAATGCCCTGCGTTACGGGCCAGGAGCTCTCTTTGCCCCGGAAATGATTTCTGAAATGCTCACTCCCTCTTTTTCTTCGAATCTCGTCAGTTCTCGAAAACAACCCGATATTTTAAGATGGCCGTGTGACGCCACCCATAAGTTTTGTGGACTGTCTGCATTAGTCCTCCACGAATAAATTGAAAATGTCGCATTCCATTTTCAAACGCATTGCCCACAAAAAATAATTTTTTCCTCATTTCCAGAAGGTGCGCAGGTTTTTTCGTTATCCATATAACATACATAAGTCTTAGTTATTGGAAGCTAATTCGATTAGAAACTGTAGCCTTCATTTTATTAGTGGGCGAAAAACAACAACTTTTTCCTTCTTACATATTACATTAAATGTGTATGTGTTCCTTCGAATATTTGGTCTTTTTCACCATGGTTACTATATGGGAATTTTTAAAATTCCTTTTTGTGCATGACTGACAATGCATAAAGCGCAAACTATGTCGAGTCAACATTAAATGTATAGAAAAGGGACTAATGACGCTTGTGAATTGATGATTTCACTAAAATTTAATGAGCAATTTGATCCATAATAAATATAAAAAAGGCTTGAAATATATCCAAATACATAAGTATATTTTGGGGCAGAGCTTTTAGAGTTTACCTTCCTATGGAATATACAGAATTATGTAGTCAGGAGGAGGTCTTTGTTTACCAAAGCTAATGACATATGTGTCAAAAGGGATGAATGATAAACTTCTAAAAAAAATTTCTCCAAATAATAGCATATATCTAATTCCTTATTTATTTTAACTCCTAATTATTTTTTCAGTTATTAGTATATATTTTTATGTAAATACAGTACATTAAGTTATTATATTTTATGATCACAGAAAATCAATCCATTTAGTAGAGTCCTACATTCCCCAAGGAGAGGGAAAATTGCACGTCTGGTCAATTAGGAATACGTGTAGTTTGTATACATAATCCTCTAATCGTGCGTATGCAAACTAATTCAACTACAAAGAAACCATGCACGAATATCATCTATGCCTCTTATGCGGAAGTCGGAAATATTATTTATTCGTGCATATTATATATCTATACAGCTACGCAAAATATTATATGCAGATATTCAACGGTCTGTGCTAATGGCGTACTTAACCAAATGTTCCCAATCAGAAACCATTGCATGGCGTCGATCTCTACTTTTGTTATTGATTTTTAACGAATGGATCGGTGTGGGACGAAGTTTACTCCGTCACTGAGCCAAATTAAAACCTTAATTAAATTATTCAAATTGAGTTTTAATTGAGTGTGCATCAACCGTATCGATTGGTGGGAACTAACTCTCAATATGAGCAGGATATCGAACGGTTAAGAATAAATATTAGCTCTAAACAGGAAAATGTTGTGAAAGTTTATTTCTGATTTTTAATAAAATCAAAATTTACATGGAAATTCATAATTTTAATTTTATAGCAATTATAGTGAGATATTCCAATTGTTTTGACACTTATATTTTCTTAGATGGATCGAATAATAAAAGTGTGTTGCCACTTCATCTTAGTATTTACTGTATTTTTGGTTTTTTTCATTAATCTAAATGCATAGTCAAGACTTCAAGAGCGTTATTGTGCTAAGCTATGTCATGTGGTTCATTCGTCATTACGTCAAAATAATAGGGCTAAGGAGATTCAGAAACGTCCTAAATTTGAAAAGTCTTGAAGCTGGTATTGAGCGACTGATTAATGTCACCGAAATTTAATAAATTATTCTAAATTATGACTAATTCAGTCTTTTTTTAAACAAATTTTTCAAAATTGCAGTGTTAATTTGAACTTTGTCGTCTACTTGCCATTGGTTGTCAATTTTGTATGAGTACTTACATAAGAGTCATGATTTTTGCTTTCAAATCATACCACAAACATCAAGTTCATATCTTCCCGTGAAAAGAGAAGTCGGCATTCTGATTGCTATGCAAAAAATCAATCTAGTGTAATTGGATCAGTACCACTCAGATAGGTTTCTCTTGAGTGTGACTAAACTTTCCCATTCATGGAATACGCAAATAAATTAACATTCAAGAGTTAAAAAATATATATAATCATCATCGATAACGAACGAATGTTTACACGGTGTATTAACATTCATGAAGTGAGAATAATGAGGTAATTACAAAATTATTTTTACTTTACATGTGTGCAGCATTACTTAAATCTTGATGAATTAACGAAAGCGACCACCATCCAGGTTCGTCGCTTCGTTCGCCAGCAATAACAGTCGATTAAATGTTTATTTTTAAATTAGCTGCTCGTTAAGTGATTGAAATGAATTTTAACAGCTAATGGATGCGTTTTTTATGAAATTTTAATGACTCGAAAAATACACCTATCATTAAGGGTAGATTACATAGACATGAGGAAATAAAAATTCAATTAATTGATCAAATGCAAGTTTTATAAAGTCCTCCGAATATAAATATTAGACCATAATATAATTTCATAAATGCGAAATAATTACCGTTGTTTATGAAACCTTAGCAGAGTATGAGGATTAACAGTCAACTCAATGCTTTTTTAACGATAGCAATAGCGATTTATATATTTACTATAATAAAAATATTATAGTAAAAATAATATAATAAAAATATATATAATAAAAATATATATAGTAAAAATATAGTAAAAATATTTCCTTATCCGGATATATCCGGATAAGGAAATATTTTTACTTTCGTGATCTGCTCAAAAACCGCCTTCCCCACATGTCCTGTGCTCGCCTTTTATGTGTTTTCCTATCCCCTTTCCTTATACCTATTTCTGTTTGAATAAATATTTGTGCGCCGTATGGCGGGATTTTCATGTTTGATACATATATATATATATATATATATATATATATATATATATATATATATATAATGTAAATTCACTAAATAGTCATAGCAAACACAGAAACTAAAACATATAAAAGAGGGACTCACTAGTTCTCGAATTTTCGGTGGTGCAATTACCTTTCTAAAGAGGAATTAGGAACAGAACTCCGTTCAGCTCAACTCAGAACTCAAGAGTTCTGTTCCTAATTCCTCTTGAGAAAGGTGGTTGCACCACCGAAAATTCGAGAACTAGTGAGTCCCTCTTTTATATGATTTAGTTTCTGTGTTTGCTATGACTATTTAGTGAATTTACATTATTGTGCACGTTCGTGGGTTTTCCAAGAAAGTGACTATATATATATATATATATATATATATATATATATATATATATATAAATTCACTGATAAGTCATAACAAACACAGAAACCAAAACACAAAAGAGGAAAAACTCACTGGTTCTGGAATTTTCGGTGATCCAACCACCTTTCTCAAGAGGAATTAGGAACAGAACTGAGGCAGAGGAGGGCCCGAAAGCAGTGGTAGGAAAGCAGTGGTATATATATATATATATATATATATATATATACACACACACACACATATATTCAAACACGAAATCCCGCCATAAATGACCACTAATGTAAAAACCACCTCTCCTGTGGTCGTCCTTTATGTGCTCCTTTCCCCTTTCCTTATCTCTATTTCTATGGGCCCTCTATTTCTATGACGACCACAGGAGAGGTGGTTTTTACATTAGTGGTCTGTTTTAATTCCGCCTTCCCCACCTCTTCTGTGTTCGTCCTTTATATGTGTTCCTTTCCCCTTTCCTTATCTCTATTCCTATATGAATGAATATTTGTTCGCCGTATGGCGGGATTTCGTGTTTGAATATATGTGTGTGTATATATATATTCAAACTTGAAAATCCCGCCATACGGCGCACAAATATTCATTCAAACAGAAATAGGTATAAGGAAAGGGGATAGGAAAACACATAATATATATATATATATACTATATATATTTATATTTATATAAGATTTCTTCGAAGTAACACGGAAGTGTTAAATAAAATCTTTGACAGCAACACACAAGAGGAAAACACAGAAGGAACATTCCGACGTTATCTTTTATGATAATTTCGACGGAATTGAGCTCCGTCTTCCTCAGAATTTTTTGGTGAAAATCTCACGGACGTGAACAATAATGTGAATGGAATTAACACTAGTAGACACAAACACAGAAACACATAAAAGAGGAACTCACTGGGTCTCAAGAGGAGAGAGGAACAGAACTTTGAGTGCTATTCCTCCCTCCTCTTGAGAAAGGTGGATGTACCACCGAAAATTCGATACCCGGTGAGTTCCTCTTTCATGTGTTTGTCTACTAGTGTTAATTCCGTTTACATTATATATATATATATATATATATATATATATATATATATATATGCTGTGACTATTAAATGCTAATTTTATACCTATATTTATGTCTTTCACGTTTTCGCGCACTTTCCTACAGCCTCCCCACCGCACGCACTCAGCTCGACGCCGTCTCGCTAAATCTCCACCGCCGTTCCCACCACGCCTCTCCTCTCGCCCTCTCAATTATTCCCCCGAAATAAGAGACTGCCGGTGTGCATAAGTCAATTTCCCATCGCATTCGACTCAATTTGCTGCTTTCCTGCCAATTCATTTCCTCCCAGCATCCTCAAAACCAGCCCTTCACCTCGCTCTCTCTCCCCTTGAGCAGCATGACTCCAGATCCTGAATATTGATGCCGAACGTGGGGGATGAAAATACTAATCGAGGGTCGCGTTGATTCAGAGAGAGTGAGAGGAAAGGAAAGATAAAAAAAAACACCCGTAGAGACTCATCCTACGAGGTGTGGCTTAGTGGAAGGGGTTGGTCGTGGAAGAGACCTTGAGGGTGTTGGATCACGCTGGTAAAAGTAAACATGAGAAGGGGGAATATTTTTCTTTTATTGGACTCCGTGGTGAAAGAAGGGGTGGCCGTTCATTCAGTCACCCCAAACATTTGGAGACACACATCTCCGTAGGGTGAGCATTGCCAATTGGTATGCCTTACTGGCAAAAAAAGGCGCGAATATCGCGGAGGTAATGTAAATTTGAATATTGGTTAGTTTTGGGGATTTTAAAATGGTGGAGGTGACCATAAATGATCGCCTCCACCATTTATGATACATGCAGTTGCGTTATTCGTGACCCATCCGACCGTAATACGTTGGTTCGTATTATATTATTGATGTCAACGGAAAAGTATTTAAATATTTTTAATAATTTTAACATATAGGGACTGATTCGTAGTATCAATGAGGAAGGAATCCGGTCGGAAGATTTTATGAGATCAGTGTTAGTTCCTATTCCAAAAAAGGTAAAGGGTACATTACCTGGGGATTACAGAATAATAAGTTTGATATCCCACGCAGCTAAAGTTATTCTCAGTATCATCAACAAAAAGATAGAGAGTAAGGCAAATGATTACTTAGGGGATGATCAGTTTGGGTTTAGGAAAGGAAGAGGTACGCGTGATGCTCGCGCAGTAATGAGATCACTAATCGAGAGGAATATTGAATACAATCGGGACGTATTTGCCTGTTTCGTAGATTTCGACTAATCGTTTGATAGAATGAATTGGCAAACAATAATGCATGTACTGTAGAAAATAGGAATGAATTGGAGGGACAGTAGACTGATCCGCAGCCTGTACATGTCTCAGACTGCTCAGGTGCGAGTAGGGAACGGAGAGTCCGGGTGGGCAGTGTTAGGAAGAGGGGTAAGGCAGGGTTACCTATTGTCACAGGTGCTGTTCAACGCATATGTGGAGGAAATGATTAAAGAGGCATGGGAAGAACTGGAGGTAGGAATGAAAGTAGGAGGGGAATTCATAAAATCGGTTAGGGTTTCTGATGGCCAAGCATTAGCTGCTCAGTCAGCCAAGGGGTTGCAAACATTGCTGAGTGAATTGGAGGTTCAGTGCGATAGATACGGGATGAGAATCGATATGAATAAAACGAAAGTTATGATAAAGATATAAAAAAGATATTAATAAAACGAAAGATTTTCCAGAAAGAAAAAGGCTAAGTTAAATATTAAAATAGGTGGGGAAAAAATAGAGCAGGTAGAGCAGTTTACATATCTCGGAAGTGTTTTGGACCAATACGGTCAAAGTGGTAGGGAAGTAAGGAGAAGAATTGCGCTAGGCAAAGAGGATTTCTCAAGGAGGAGGGAGTTGATGACGGGGACGTTGAGTAGGGATGTTAAGACAAGACTCGTAAAAACTCTGATATGGAGCGTAGCTATGAACGGCGCGGAAACGTGGTCACTGAAGCAGGAGAATAGACGTAGATTGGAGGCTTTTGAAATGTGGGTGTGGAGAAGAATGGAAAAGGTGAAATGGGCCGAAAGGAAAACAAATAAGGAAGTACTAGAGATGGTGGGCGAGGAGAGGTGTTTGTTGAGAGAAATCATATGGAGGCAGGAAAATTGGATGAAAGGCGTATTTAGCGGCAGTGGGATGTTGAAGAAGGCAATAGAGAGGAGAATGTTGGACAAACGAGGAAAGGGCAGGAACAAGATAGGGATGTTGAACGGGATGAAGGGAGGAAAGAAGTACTCAGAGATGAAGAGGGGCCTGATGTAGAGTAGGTTGCTAAATTGGTTTTTTTTGGAGTTAGAAAATATTTATTTGATAGTTGTGTACTTCCAAAAACCTACCTTAACCGGTAGATTACCTACTAAAATGTATATTGTAAATGCCGCTGTGTAAGAGAATCCCAACCTAAATTTTCTAGCGAAATACGCTGCTGCGTTGGTCATAACAATGTTTGACAAATCTAGTCCCCCTCCGCTGAACTCGATCTAAATCCGAAATCAAATTTATATTTTGAGGATCCCATATACTGGCAGCATACTGTAGGTGGGGCCTAACCAAGGCAAGGGAACATCCTTCCTTCACTTTTTCGTCGCATTTCCCTAGCACTCTTTTCACAAATCCCAATTTTTTATTAACACGACCGTATATTTTTCGTATGTGTTTTCCCCAGGACAGATCGTGAGTAATTGTTTCACGCTTAATTTGAGCAGATACAGAACAGAAATATATTGATAGTGTGAGTTGATGTGTCTATTAATCTGTGTTTGCTCTTATCATGCAACTCTCTTAATTGAATGTTACGAAATACTTGAGTGAATTTAATTGCAAAAAAATATCTATGTACTTAATATAAATTATTGTATTGGCAATTATAATAGGCAGTGGTAACACATTATGTTGTGTGAGTTAATATGTGTCGAGTACAAATGCCTCAGGAGAAAAAATATTTGATTATGGATAATTCTCGCCCGTGAGTGCACATCAGCGAATGACTCTCCTAAAACATCAACTACGACATTTTCAGAAGTTTTCTTAAAACTTCCGTGTAATTTAAAAATAATCAATACTTTGCCATTCAAAAGAGAATTTGAATGTTGCATGAATTATGAATTAATCTTGTCTAATTGCCGCTTAATACTGTATTTAGTCCACGATGACATACGGTACAGCGACATGACAGATACCAACTCGTATCTTCCGAAGCTAATCATTTAGTTCTTGTAATTTAATTCACTAACTTTTCATGACGCGTATCCTCAAAAAAAAGTTAGTCTGGATCCTTTGTTAAACAGTGCAGACGATTTTAATTTAAAAATAAGGAAAAAACAGTAATGACTACTGGCCAAGGCGTTCTCGTTAGGGGGAAACTATTTGAATGATGAGGTCGAGGTAAAGATTAATATTCGGAGCACATTCGCATTTCTCCGAGACCGGAGTCATAATCATGGTACAGGCAACGATTGTGATTTTCTTACTTTTATGCGATTTATATCTTTTCGAGAGGGCTGATGTGATCTTTATCTCTCACTCACTCACACACACCCCCGCGAGGGGATATGTGTGAGTGAGTAAACTCATGCTCACTCTATTCTTTCTCACCGTCCTTTCTCCTCCACTCTTCCCTCATCACCTTCGTTTCCGTCCTTTCATATTCTATCTTTTGCAGCAACCCTCTACAACCAAAAAAAAAGAGAGTTGACCGTTCCCCAGACATTAGCGTCTTTTCCGGAAAATTACGCTTCGTGTGTATTTTTTCACCGTTAAGTATACGATTCGAAGCTATTCCCTTTGGATGTCTTCCCTCCGAACTCTCTATTTAGTTTCCCTCCCCCGTGATTTCTTCTCTTGCCCCGAGATATATTTCGTTGATTAATTAACTAACTTATCCCCCAAGCAGCAAACTCTTTCGCTCACCCTTCGGCCCTGCATTAGTCGGTGGGTCTTACTGCGATTCGCGATATTTATGCCTGTTTCCTGCGAGGAAATTAAGCAAGAGTCACACGGGTTTGGCTTAATATTTCATGGTGAGCGACTACATTAATCTGAAAATATATTTTCCAACCGGAAATCGGAGTCCTGTGCGGGTGATGAATGAACGAGCTGATACGGTTTTACGCGATGAGGTTTCAATGCTAGCAGAATCTCTCAATCAGGGCAAAAAGTTCCTGCAAAAAAAATAGTTTCCAAACGATATCAATTACGCCTATCTTTGTCCCATTTATTGCTCATTTTGCCATTTTTATCCATCTGAAGGGAGATTCTTTGTTTATATCAATAAAAAACATTTTTTGATACTCGATGTTTTGATTTACTCTTACTTTTGTCCCCGAAGTTGATCCATTCCTCATTCGCTTTTATCCTCTCTACTAACCTGTTCATTTGTATTACTCTCTTGATATGTAATTAAGGTAAGTAGCAAATAATTTCATTTTTCCATGAAAGTTGTCTAAATATTCGCGATTAATCATCGATTTTTCCTTTTTTATTTATATATATACAAATATATATGTATATATAAGTGAACTTATTT